>JAJHUR010102789.1:1461-17909 GCA_027495735.1 Lutjanus campechanus
ACACACACACACACACACACACACACACACACACACACACACACACACACAGTCAGTGGCCTCAGGACTAATTGCTAGATTGGAGCAGATTTTCTAGTTCAGTTCAGGGCTGTAATTGTGAGGAGAGCAGGGAGGAATGACAGGGCTTCAAGCTGAGAGGACAAATCACCAGGGGCCACCGATTAGACTGCACTGATGTTCACATATCCGTGTGTGTGTGTGTATGTGTGTACTGGGTGTGAGGGGTTAAGCCAACCATCTTTCAATTCCAGGTTTCCGTGGCACTGACCCCAAACTGCCACACACACACCACGTTGACCCCTATAGACCCCACGGTCCCACTGTGTCTGAAACGACTTGTGTTACCTTCACTGAAGCACAGAAAACTACAACTTCACTGTGAGAGTTTATATATCTGGACAAGAGTCCATTTGTTATATATTCACTTCGTCAAAGTTGTAAAAAGAAAAACAAAATAGATATGTAAGGCTGAGCGGAACATGCACAGCCGGTGTTTTTATGATCAGGTGCTACCGCGGGAACATTTTGGGTGAAGATCAAAATTAACTCACCACACACTGACATAACTTTACTGTGACTTTATTGAGGGGGAATAACAGATTTTGCTTGTAGCTTCTTTAAGTTCGCTCAGCAGAATTATATGAACACTGAGGTGAATTACTTTTAAATTACTTTGCTGTGTCCTTAAGCAAGTCATGTGGAGCTCAGCAGAAGGTTGTGTTCCCTGTCTGAATGTTTGCACCTCGACTTTCTGAAGGCCACACGTGTCAAACTTGTGGCCCGTGGGCCAAATTTGGCCTGGCACTTAATTTTATATGGCCCGTGAGAGCTTGCAAGGAATATCATTTGTGCAGTTCTATGCAGCATTGCAGAAGCACAGTCTCTATAAACTACATGTCCCAGAATGCCTCCTGAATTTTGAAGCCAGCTTTCCAGTAGATGCTGTTAAAATCTATCTTACATGCAGTATTTTATGTAAATAATAAGTGAGTCCTATTGAACGCAGTTATCCAGAAGGTGCATTTTTGAAGCAGTGTGGCAGCTGCAACAATTAATGATAATTATTTGACTATCTAACTAACATCAACTATTTTTAAGAAAAAATCCTCTGATTTCAGCTTCTCAAATGTGCATATTTTCGGGTTTCTTTACACTGTTATGATAGCACACTTTGGGTTGTGGACCAAACAAGACATTTGAGGATGTCACCTTGGGTTTCGGGAAACAATGATCAACATTTTTCACTATTTTCTGTACCAAAAAAAACAAAATGATTCTCAAGAAATTGCTGAATTTATCGCTACATTAATCAATATTGAAAATAATCGTTAGTTGCTATTAGTATAGTCAGGGAGATGGTGGGAGATCTGATGGCACAGCTGGCTGAAGAGGCAAGCAGTGGCGTTCTCATTAGCTGTTGACGAAAGCAAAACGTATTAAACCTTAATGTTGCTTTTACTTTATCACATATATTACTTTTGTCTGCAAAGGCCTTGACACTCTAATGTGTGCCCGCCATTATATTATCTAGACATCTGTTCACATTAATTATTAAGTTATTACTAAAACCAACAATAATCAAATGCCATGACAGTTTAATCTACGTTGCATTTCCACCTAGATAACCGTTTAAAACCTCTAATTTCTGCCATGACCCCAAGATGAACATGATTCAAAATTAGCATCTAATAAAAACGAGGGAAGGAGGAAAAGAAGATCACATCTCCATCTCTCCCTGTGTCTGTAGGAGCCTCATCAGACACAGCGGGACAGGAAAGAGACACACGGAGGGAGACCACAAAGATCTCAGCACACACAGAGCGACAGAGACATCACTCCGAGCAGCACCACAGGCATTTTGCTACGGGATAAATTTGCATGAAAACACCAGCGCAGCCAGATGAGCCTGCAACGGAAACTCTTCCCGGCCTGTGACAGTTATTCCTCACACACACTCCACATCTGCACCCACACCTGGAGACGGTGAGAACGAGGCACTTTAGGAAGAAAGATGCAGACAGCCAATCAAACTTTTCGAGGTCGGTAACAGAGTCACAGAGTCAGTCAATCATTCAGCCCGATCTATCACTCAGCTTACCTTGCAGTGATGTCATGGTTGTCGTTATGACAAGGCCTACGGTCCTGTTGTCTGATTGGACGTCGGCCGCTGTCCAAACCAGCATTACATCCATGGCAAGGAAAAGGAAAACAGAATCCCCTCTCCTAAAAGCTGGAATACTGCATTTCTGTCTCCTTCTTTGGCATTATTTTGGTCTTGAAAGCTGTCTCTACTCCGGTCTAGTCTAGTTCCTACACCTGAACTAGATTTAAACGTCTCCTTCAGCTTAAAAACTGTCTTCTCCTACACTCATCCAGCATTTCTATGCAGGAAAAATCATATATTTATTTCTAGTTCAACCCCTTTTTCTCCCAGCCCCTCTTCCCTATGACTTGGCCTTCGTCTCCACATCTTCCACCTTATCCCTCATCTTCATCCCTCCTTTTAGCCTAGCATTCCTCTACTAGCTATGCCACCTTAATTGCGGCCTCTCCTCAGCCTCACCTTTCTCCCACCTTAGCCCGGTTCCCCTGAGCACCCCGCCCTCCCACCATCACACTTTTTTCCTCCCACTGGCCTGTCATCCCCCTGACTCCCCCCAGCCTCGGAGCTCCATACCCCGGCCCCGGCTCTCCCTGTCCCTGCCTCTCCTCCAGCCTGCCTTCCCCTCTACTCTGCCTCCCTTAGCCCCAGCCTTCTGCTCAGCGTTCAAGGGGAGAGCCAGCTAGGAATGCTGTGGCTCTAGACGTTTTGTCCAAGCCCTAGGTCTCTTTCACTGAGGCAAGATTAGTTCATACAAAAACTCAACAATACACCACTGAAAGCCATTGTTGATATTCAACATTTTTCACATAGCGGAGCAGAATAGACAATGCGGCAGCCGGGAAAGCCCGAAGCGGACTAGCAGGGTTGATGGCTGATGGTATCTCAGCTGAGCGAGGGCCTTAATCCCTTTTATACACACATACACACACACACGCAAGTACACACACTCTCAACAGCCTGGAGACAGCAAAATCAATACTGCTCCCTCTCTCTGTGTGTCTGCGTGTGGATCAGTGGGTGGGTGAGTGTGATAGTAAAAGAAAAAAAGAATAGTACTGTTTGTACCTGTGCGTGTGTGTGTATGTGTGTGTTGTCACATAAGCATTCTTAGATCCTTGTATGTAAAGGATTTCTCAAGTTTCTATCACAGGAAATGGTTAAAGCAACATCACAACTTTACTTCAAACAAATAAGATGTGAAACAAAAATTTTTTTGGCTCTGGATTAAGGATGACGTCCAGATCATTTGAAGGTTGTATCACTAGGATTTGTCCAAGATGTTTGTAAATGCACCAGAGAGTCTCGTTCCCACGACGTCAAACACTGATATTTTGTGTTGGTAAAGCCTGCCGTCACATCAAAATAATGAGAAAATAAGGAAATACAGTCAGAAGGCAGAGTCTCATAAGTGATGATTTAGAGGGATTATGTTTATGAGTCTATACAATGGTTTTTGGAGGAAAATTACGCCTGTAAGTGACCAACTAAATTATGTCCAACTGATGCTTCGAGGGAAAATTCAGCACTTTTCTTGTGGATGTCCAGTCAGTGCTGATGGTAAATTCCTCAGTGTGTGCTATCTTGAACAAGAAATCTGAGTTCTCCTGCCTGTGGCCTACATGTACCAAGATGCACCGCGTGCAAACTAGTGACATCTACACCCATGTTGCAGTGTATCACCACTGTCGCCCATAGCTATTACTTTGTTGGCCAGATGTTTGTTCGATGACAAAAATACTCATCTAGCTCACCTCCTGGCCAGCCAGAGGGGGAGACTAGAAACCCAAGCTGGAAACGCCTGTAGTTCTTCCTGCTTCCACTGACATCACTGTGACATCACTGGATGCAGAAAGAATAACAGCAGCATTAGAACTCAGCTTTCTCCATCAATAGAGCACACACTGAGGAATTTATTGCTTTTAACTGACAACATTTACCATCACCACTGACTACACATCCGCACGAAAAGTGCTGCATTTTCCCTTTAAAAGTAAATGCTATGGACTGTTATCGCACACATGAACAGGAACATGAACACATTTTAATCATTTTCTATGTGATTTGCCCATTTGTCATTTTATTTGCAGCACTCAAAGTCCTGAGAGATTATATTTTCAATTTATGCACACAAGATAATTATGATTTGGGCACAAGTTAGTATCTTGTGTGCATAAAACAAAAAAATCACCTCTCAGGACTTTAAGACTTTCATTTTGCATGGATTTTGATGTTAATTTCAGCCAAATCTCCCAGCCCTGATCTAAATTTAGGTTTAGATTTAAGGTCCCTCAAGAAATTGACTTGAAAATACTTTAAGCAAACTTTTTGGAACCTAATACATTATTGCCAAGTCAAAAGTATTAACCGGCTTTGCAAAAATGATCAAATACACCACATAAATTGCCCTCAAACATACATAAAAACCATCTAAAATTCTTATTTAGCCATAAATACAATATGCAATACTCAGTATTTTGATCATTAAGTAAAAGTTGCCTAAAACAAAAAATAAAATCACAAAATATACTGAAATGATCAAAAGTAAAAGCATTCATTGCATAGCATTACAGTCCCTGTCAGAGCTGTATTTTATGTGTAATATTGTTGTATTACTGATGCAGTACTAGTGACACAGATTTAGAGCTATTTTCACCTTGTTTATACACTGTTGGGGAGTTTAATTTGTAGCAATTCATCATATTTTATAAAGTGATCACATGTTTTATAAATCTTAATCTCTTAAATAGCCTAAATGGTAACTATAGCTATCAAATGAATACACACATTTGCCTCTGAAATGTAGTAGAGTGGAAGTGTAAAGTAACAAGATGTGGTAAAGTAAAAGTACCTCAAACCAGAATAAATGAGTCCTGAGTAAATTTACCTGCTGCCACCACAGGTACTATCAAAACCCCTAACAACTGCTTTCTGAATGAACAGTGGTCCAAGTCTAACAAATCACAAAACAGCTTGGTTGGCAACAAAGAACAACAAAACTAAACTGAATAATAATAAAAAAAAAATTAAAAAACACCTGAAATCTGACACATCTCATCTCCACTATTACTATCCTGAAGGTCTTTTCAAACAGTAGTGTACTCCACGGTCTTTTTTAAAAACAAGAACTGAATCATCTTTAGAAAATGTACCTTGACACTCTGGAATGTGCTGCAGAATGTAAATTGCATTCCTGGAAGATTAATAGTCAAGGAAGCAATAAACTGAGAAACGAATGGATGGGAGAGAAGGGGGGAAAAAAAAGGATTTTAAATAAACTACTTCAATTTTCAGTCACAAGGACAAAATAGGATTCTGACTTTGGACATGGAATCAGTCTGCAGCAACAGCAGCCTTTATGATTACAGCTGTTTAATGTAATGAACGCCATGTCATGTAAAACTCATAAATCATGTCATGCCGGCAGAAACGTTTCATAAAACATGATTAAAAGTGTCGTGTAACATTGAGAGCGACGGTGTCAGAGTGAGACATGTTAATTGTGCACTAATGATATGTAATGAATGTCATCAGCCCCGAGGCTTCGGCTAACGAGCTAAATGAACTGGCACTAATGGGCCTGTTAGCTTATCTTAGCGCTAACATTAGCTAGCATAATAAAGGGTTCGTCGTGTGCTGACAGCGGCCGACGGCTGTGAGTGGCACAGCGAGTTTCCAGAGGTGTCATATTACAATTAGATACTTGCTTTAAATGCTTTTTGACAACAACAACAAGAAAACAAAGACCCTGAGGGCTTTTTGACACACATACGGGTAAAAAAAACCAGATTGTAACAAGCTTATTTTTACGCATTCTCACTTTTCTTTTTGTCCCATATCCCCCCTCCTGCCCTCCACCTGGACTCCAGATCCAGATCCGGATCCAGCTGCCAGGCTTTCCCGGGACCCCCAAGTCCGCTAGGTAGCAGAGGAGAAGAAGAGGAGGACGAGGAGGGAGGGAACAGGGGCCTTCTCTTTCTCCCTCTCCCTCTTTTTTTCTTCCAATTGACCAATTGACAGCTGATTGATGGCTATCTCCTCAGCCCGACAAAGAGCAGCATTAGCATAACTAAAGCGATGTACAGTAGAGTGGGGCAAACAGTAAATTACATGTTACCCCCCACTCCCCTCTCTCTCCTTCTCCCTCTTCTCTTTACCTCCCTCTCTCCTCCACTCACTCACTCACTCATTCAGCCGAACGCCGCGGCAGGCAAACAAAACAAAACAAAGTATGCTTTTTGTCCCTCCTGTGAGCCCTTAAACAGTACAACTTGACAGCTTCTTTTGAAGGAGACACATAAAAGACCTGACAGAGAGAGAGAGAGACGTTACACACACACACACACACACACACACTCACACACACTGAGTACCATTTGAATAAGACACTGACCTTGGGGAGGGCTGCTGTGGTGTGGTTTGAGATGGCTGAGTGTGAGTGTGTTTTGGCGGGGGGGGTAACCACACCAGAAGACATCGGGGATCAGGGAGGAATGGGAGGCTCATGGGGGCTGTAAAGTGTAAATAGAGGGAATATTGTTGGTGGAGTGTGTTTTCTGCAGGATGACATTGTTTGTTAGTGCCTTCAAAAAAACGGTTTGGTCAGGTTTAAGCCGTCAGTGTGCTTCAAACAAAGTGCTTGTCAGACTGTCGAACGGTGTCTCAAACCTGCAACACCACAACTCCTTTCGCAGATGCACTGCAAAGCCCCTTTTACACTGGGCTAAAAACCCCGCCAATATCTGGCTTTTGTCTTCGGTGGGAAAAGGTACAATCTTCATTCACTCCCCAGTCAAATGATTCTGCAGTAGTCACAGGTATTTATCAGGGGGCAGCTCTGATAGAAACATGACAGGCAAGGAATGCTTATCACCTCCGTCAGTAACAAGCGCAACTCTTTTGCTCCTTTTTCTTACACACGCTGTTTGGCTTGTCTTGGTTTGCACCCGCTTGAAGGTGTGTATTTACTGATGAAGCATCATTTTTAGTCAAAAGTCTGAGTGGTGGATACACATTTAATTTCCTGTAAATTCTTCACAATAAAAGTCTAAAAGCTTTTATTGTGAAGCAGCAAAAGCAAGAAGAGACTTTCTCTCTGCTCTCCTACACACAATGTAGTAATGGGATAAAGGGTCAATCTCATCTTTAACAGGCTTAGCCGCATCTCTAAAAAAAACCCTGCTAAAACACGCTAATTTTGGTGTAAAAACGATATAACTCTGCACTTATCTAGATGTGACCTGGAGGAGCTGTATGTGTGAACATAAATGTCCGCACCAGTTGGACCGGACAGTAAACGTATTTCACCCTGCCTGCCCCCAAGTCCAAAGGCCACATTCATATTCATACAGAGTCGGACGCTGCAACGAAAACGCCAGACATGTGAGAACACATCTGACACTGGCTCCTGTTGTGTGCTACATGCGTGTGCCCCAACCTGATGAGGGTTCAGAGTTCAGATGTGGAAACAGCTCATAAATGCCTTTGAGGAGAGCCTATATTTAAAACTGTGCACTGTTAAGGCGAGCTTTTCAAAAGTTGTCATTCGAAACAGCAGTGCTGCCTTGAGATGTGGTCAGGCAACACTTTGCACAAACGACTTTATTTCAAATATATCCTAACCTTTAGGTGCAAAAACTACTTGGTTAGGGTTATAGGACAAGATTGTGGTCATGGTATCCAGGAGACAACTGAGTATTGGTAGGAAATGGGATGCAAATAACGGTGACCCGTCTCAATCACATGCTGTGAACCCTTTTTTTAAAATATTAAAATAAAAAATAAAAAACGCTTTGCATGAATAAACATAGCCCCCCTAGTCATTTTAATGATGATACTGCACTGACGCCAACGCAGAGGGCTCCAGCAAGACAGCAACATCATCTGCACACTGCCCTGGCTAGCAGATATGTGCAAGAAGACGTGATTGCTTTGCAACATCAAACACGTAATTCAAGTGGTGATACAATACATTTTCTATTATTTGTCTATTTTACCTTCATATTATTACTGTTACCTTGCAAGATTTCTAAGAATAAGATAATGATAATGAAATAAAATGTTCATGTTGAAAGTTTGGGATGGATGGATGGATGGATGGATGGATGGATGGATGGATGGACAAACAGAGGAGTGACCACATACTGGCCTCGTCTCCTCTCTCCCCCCGTCTTTTCCTGTCTCTCCCCCACTTAGGCCAGCAATCTGTTCTCTAATTGTTCATTCATGGTGTGAATCTTTAAATAGGAGGCCCTAGCCTGGCGCTAAGATAATGACTCGCTCTGTGTTGTTAGCTAGCGAGGCTAAATTACCGCTCGGTGCAGAGTTACCATGGAAATAGGCCACAATGAGAGTGATTAGTCTTGTGTCTTTTACACACCGAGACGCTCTGCAGTTCAGCAGGAAACACGGAAACACTCCTTCGTTTCCTCTGTGTATCTGCAGCACATTGCATTTTCAGAGTCAGTCTCTTTAATAGCACGACACATATATTTTGTTTGCCTCTTGTTAATACAAAAGTGCAACTGCGATGATTTTTTTTCAGCTGTTGTGTTTTGTATTTTTTTTCCTTATCTGACTGGTCAGGGAAGCCTGTCAAATACACATCAGATAGGAAGATATTTGTGGCTTCATATACAGATATCAGTTTCACCTTCAATTTTGTTTTGTTTGCAGCATCAACAGACACTTTCAGATGCTTCTTTCCCGCCAGGAGTTTCTATGACAACCTTTTTCCAATTACCATGTCACACTGTCTGATCCTTTGTTGAGGATTTCCCTTTCCTTTTCTAGATTTGTCTCGTCTTGTCTTTGTGAAGATTTTTAGTAGCTTTATTTAGATTTTTTTTCAGTTTAACGTCAAGTTGGAAACTTTTTTTGCGCTGTGTCTCTATTTATTTTTGCTTTCCTTTGCACTCTCTTTGTTTGTGTTTGCTCTTTCTCTTTTTTTCATGAATGATTGCTCTGTTTTCTTTGACTCATGTTTGTTCCTCTCCTTCGCCGTCTCCTCTGCTCCTTTCCTCTGTTGCTCAACTTTGTCTCTGTGCAGGTGTGTTTGTGTAAATGTGTGTACTTGCCCATCCGCATGTGAGGATCCTAGGGGTGAGCGTGAGTGGCACGCCGCTGATACACAACAGGAGAGTATTCTGCCCACTTCCTATCTGACTCTGTCCCAAACAAGACGACAAGGCAAAGAGAGGAGAGGAGAGGAGATTATCTGTCTCAGTGTGAGGCTGCCAGTCAATGTGAACATCAGGAGTAGAGAAACTGAAATAGCCATCATTACCTGGTCTGCTGCTGGCACCCACTGAGAGGTCTGTGTGTGTGTCTGCCTGTGTGTGTGTGCATGTATGCGTGCCAGTCAAACCAGTGGTCTCCAGAAGACCAGCGATCATAATATTTCTCAGCAGAGGAGCGTGAATGCTAATCAGCAGAGGAGTGATATGATGATTCAGGCAGAAATACATACATGTCGCAGTGTACAGCGTTGTTTTAAATTGTTTTAAAATATATCAAAGTGACTCAACCTTGCACTGCCACCCTGAGAGTAAGAGTTGTTTTTTATCTTCCTACTGAAATTAACAAACCATTTATGAAAAATCGTAATCACTGCCTGGATTATGGTTTGTGGCAGGACTTTAGATCCTGAATCCCACGTTTTGTTAGGTTTAGGCAACAGCAGCACTTTGATTCAAGTCCATCAAAGACCATGCTTTTGGTTAATTAACTAAACACATTACGTCTCATGCCTCAAGTAGTGACAGACTGATTAATAAATCAGCCAATTATGTGGCATTGAGATATTTGGCAACGGCTAATGCCTGCGCCCACAAACTTACTAGAAGTTTGTGGGCGCAGGCAACAGATGGTGAAGCACCTACTGCAAAGCCACCGCAACTGCAAGATGCAAGTTCCACCAACATTAACACAGCACCCCATATATGTTACATCTGCTGTCCAGAGATGCAACAAGATTTCAAACTGAGGCGGTTTTTGATCACTTGCAGCCCGTAGCGGCTGGTTAAGAGGAGCGAGAAGTCAGCTGTCAGTGGTCGAATAAAACAGAGGAGTAAAAATGTAGAATTACCACCTCGCAGTTGTTTCTCCACCGGCCAGTCAAGTTGCAGTTTACATCAATGTCTGTCTAGACTCATATAATGTATGTAGTCAAGACTTTGAAGGAATTTAATATGGAACACACCACTATACTGACCTGTAACGTTGTAGGAATTTAATAAAAGGCTAAATAGAGGTTTTTAAAAAAGTGCATTTTTTGGCTAAATGAAAGTTCTCACTATATGTGTGTTTCCAGTGAATAATTTCCAGTGAGAAACATGCTGTCTTCACTTAGAGACTATTTTTAGAGAGGAGTACAGAGGACCGTCAGACAGCTGAACATTTTATCCTGTTAGATATTTATGTGTAATTTTGTCACAATTAGTGAGTATGGATTCTTGAGTTATGGCTAAAAATAAGTGTAGTTACGTCACTGTGACCTTGACCACCATAATCTAATCAGTTCATAATCGAATCAGTTCATCCGTGAGTCCGGGTGGAATGCGGACTATAAAAAAGGGGGCTTTCAAAGTTTTTCAAAGATTGTAAACACAGCTCTCTTTTTGCATGCAGTCGCGAATGTGCACAAAAAATTAAACTGATCAGTTCAGTGGTGTGCAAGGTTAGCTGCAGACTGCTGTGGTTGTAGGGCCTTTGATCATGCACGCACGCACACATAAAAATGTGTGCAGACACATCGGCAGGCAGTCAGTGTGGCTTCTGTAGAACAACGTTAGTGTTTTCCCTTGTGAGTTTTGGGAAGGTGGAGAAAAAGTTAGTTTTGAGCTCTGCACTATAAGTCTTACGCGCCTTGCTTCTGTCTAAATTTCCTCAGTCACCATCACCTTTTCTAAATCTTTTTAAACTTTTGAATGTTCTCACATGTTAAATGATGGTAGATGTAATCTAAAACCATTACTGGGTAGTGTTAAATATATTTTATAATATATAACATAATGCAAAAACAAAATTTCTCTCTAAAACAACATATTACTGGCTAAGATAACCAGTGTACTGTATGTTCAACTGTATTGTGCATGCATTCTGTACAATGCATTCTGCATTGTACACCAGGCATCGGCCATTGGAAAATCCATATTGATCGACCACTAGCTTTGAATCAGTGTTGATTTTTCTCAGTATTTAAATAAGACCACATTCTTTTTCTAACCCAAACCAAGTGCTCTGAATGCCTAAAACATAACCATAAAAAAACTGATTCAATGCTTTCGGTGTAAAATCTTAATGGAACTCTGATCCGAGTGGCACTATGCTTCTTTTAAACATATTTGCTGTTGCAAGTAAGTAGTATATAGCCGTCATTTCTGTGAAACAGGGTTGACAGAAATACGACAGCAAAGACGGCTTAATTTTTCTCTCTAAATTGCATTGTGTAAATGCATTTTGAAAGCAAAGATTTTGCCAGTCGGCCAATATTATGACAAATATTCCAAAGAATTTGTAAAGTGTGGTATCGAATATTCAACTATGGATCATAATGAACCTCGGGGTTCAATCAAAGTGGGTCCTTTGCTGAGAAACGGTTCACCACTGCGATGCATTTTATAATTTTATTTCTCATACCAGAAATGACACAGCACACAGAAGAACACTGATTGATTCGCAGCGTTTAACAGTGGAAACAAACATTTTCTTAATCAGAGTCAAAGCGGAAAAGAATACGAGGCAAACCACACAATATTTATAGTGATAAATGTTTGTAAATACTGTGAAGGATTCAATGCAATAATTAATTTGCTTTCATGTCTTAACATCATACAAAAGAGCTTGATCAGTCTGTTTCTGAGCTTAATTTGAATGAGAACATGAAATATGTCAGAAAAAGACCAACATTTTCTAACCTGGTATCCACATTCTCAGATATTTGCTTGTGACCTTATGTCAAATACATCCTGGTGTGATCTTGGGGGCAGATTTTTAACTCTGGGTTACACAAAATTAAATTCTCCTTTATTAAAATAAAATTCCACCTCCTTTTTTTTCCATTTCATGTTGGGTCAGAGTTGAAAGTATTCAAGGCGACATACACAGTTTTAATTCACCTCCTCTGTGCAGTGTCACGTCTGTGCATGTTGATAACTCTGCTAACATGTGAAGCAGATGATGTGCATCGGTTTATATTATCTGACTAAAACTCTTTCAATTCAACAGTGAGCATGTGTTATGTACACTATACTTTATATTTAAAGGGACAGTTCACCCCCAAATCAAAAATATATATTTTTCCTCTTACCCTAGATTGTTTTGGTGTGAGCTGCCAATTTTTCGAGATATCCACCACAGGGGTGTCCACCTTCTGTTGAGTATAACGGAACAAGATGGCATACAACAATGTCTCCGTCCAGAATTTATGACCCGGTTATTCAAGATAATCCACAGACATGAGCAGTTTCATGTAGGAACTATTTTCTTTTCCTACTGAACTACACCCACCAACCAAATCACCACACAGAAGAAAGCGTGCATCTACGCATGGACAACTAACTCGTCATCACATACCAACAATTTGTCTCCGCCTCTCAGCATCTATTCTGAGGCACAAGCTACCCTTTAGCTGCTCTATCTGTCGCAGCCCGAAAGCCTTTTTAACACGTGATTAATGCTTGGTTAGGTTTAGGATAAGGCCATGATGGGGGTTACAATAATTACGTTACATATACATCACGTGTGAAGTGACTTGTAATACAAAAGTTACATGACAAAAGTCACTTGATGCATATAATGCTATGTGTTTTGCGACTTTAAATAAAGTTTGTTTGTTTGAGCCATCCGTCCACCCCACCTCCTCAATATGCGGACTTCTCTCTCTTTATACTATGTCAACAGCTCAGTGCATCTTATACAGCCACAGATGGATTTACATTGAAGTCACTTGAAAAGCCTGGTGCGTCGCTTTCAGCCACAAACAGGTACTGTCTGCATCTGTGCGAGCTGCCAAGGAGCGGGTACAAATCTTTGTTATACGACAAGTTGGGACAGGAGGCTCAAAGCGCAAAATGTAAAAATGAGTGTCCTTCTTGGCTGAGCTGTAACGTTAGCACCACTGAGCTAGCAAGTGTTGTGAAACAGATGGTGGATGTAGTTTAGTAAAAAGAAAATAGTTCCAACTTGCCTGTGGATTATCTTGAATAACTGGGTCATGGTTTCTGGGGAGACACTGCTGTTGCCGCTTTAAACACCACAAGCTGAGAACATCTCGTTCCATTTATCAAGAAAAGCCAGACATCTCTACGGCCGATATCTCCAAAACTCCGCAACTCACACCAAAACAATCTAGATGGATAACTGCTGGCCAGAGATAAAATATGTATTTTGGGGTGAACTGTCCCTTTAAGGATCTGCTGTCTTTCAGTCTCTGGGGTCAGTGGGTGCACAGATACAAATATTATTTTCAAAACTGATGAAACACATGTTCGAGCAACACGTGTCCACAAAGAAAAACGATAGTCATCAAAATCTCAGCTGAGTCTGTTTAATGACTTCTGTTTCCGGGATTTTGGATAAGCTGATAAAGTCCACTTTCCTCTGCTGTTTCACTGGCTCAGACTGTCACATTCAAACATTTGTGTAACATATATTTACTACTCCAACACACAAACTTTACTTAACATACTTGAGTTTTATTTAACAAACTTTTCAGCCTTTTTGTTTGGTGCCTCCACCTTTGCTCAATTAAAGGTCCTTCCTGGTTATTGTCTGATACTTTCTAATAATCTATTACCCACCCAGGTCCAAGCTAATGCTCTTAGCACACATTACTAGCAGTAATCCTCATCTCCGAGCTAAAGCCGTTGTGTCTGGCCGAGTGAGTGGGACTGTAGCAGTGACAGCAGGTGCTAAAGCCTCAGCTAACACTGGCTAACACCGCCTGAGCTCCATAAGACAGGAAATGCTGGGAGGGATACTTACCTACTTACTGAATTACATACTTACTCACAGACATGCGTCACACACACTCAGTGACTCACTCTCTCTGACACACACATGCACAAATAAAGGGCGGCGACTTAAAACAAAGGCAGCGAGCTGAATGAAGGAGATGATCGTTGGGTCGCATCTACATGACAGTGAGGCACAGCAGGAAAACGACGGGGCTTCCTAAACCCCTGTAAGGACTACTGTTAGCCCTCAGGCCTGTATTCTCACAGTGTGTGTGTGTTAGCTAAAGAATAACACATTTGAAATTCTAACTAGCTTTACTTTGAACATTAACGCCGCATAAATCACTGGCATTAGCACCTGGTAAACTTTAACATCTGTTAAAAAGGTGATATTAACTGCTTAGAGCCGCTAAACCTCTAACTTAAAGGGAGAAAATAAAGCATATTTACGTTTATTTATTTATTCACCAGTGTGAAAGCTGCTTTTTCAGATCTGAACACACATATGTTTGTTTTCTGTGTAAAAATGCAATGAATCTGGGTGTAAAGTAAGTTGAGGGAGACAGGAAAGTCAGTTTTTAGTTTCAGTTAAACAACCCTGGTTACTTCAAGTCTCTTTTGTTCTTAAAAAACTCCTCATAGTTGTCGCAATTTAGAAATTAAAGCTAATAGTTAGAGTGCTCCTGCTGTATTGATTTGCTCTGTCAGAAGTGGTGGAAAAGGTGAAATTATCTGAGTTAGGAACAAAGGAGTCAAATGATAACCTGTCACCATGACAGGAAAATCCACATGACAGTAATACAGAGACAGCTGAACCCAAATACTCAAGAGAAGAAGAAACTACACCCGTAAAAACGAGTAAAGATTATAGTGCAAGCCTTGTCTGACAAAAACCTTCATCATGTGGAAACAAGAGGGCAGCTAACAGATCTTGAGATGGTTAGAAGGATTATTGTCTTCTTTGACAAAGTCTAAATTGACTTTAAACATGTGACACAAAGTGTTTAAGCAGCATATGGACATGATGACTTGGAGACGAGGTTGCTGCATTTGAAATATTTGCTTTCATCAAGTTCCTGTTCACACCTTCCTCAACAGATCAATTCTCTCTCTGCAGCAGGGGTGTAAAACTTATTTTAGTTCATGAGCCGCACACAGCCCAATTTGATATCAAGTGGACTGGACCTGTAAAACCATTTTACGATAACCCACAAATAAAAATGCCTCCAAATTTCTCCCCTTTTGTGTAAAGAAGTAAAACATTCTGAAACATTCACAGGGTTAAAGTTTACAAACAGATGCTGAACTGCCTAAAATGTCTAAAGAAATATTAGTGAGATGTCTTAAGAAAATTAAGTGACATTTCAACAATATAAATCAGGATCAGCAGTGTGTTTTATTGAAAAAATTGGAATTAATGACTTCTCTACAATTTCTATACTTTAGAAAGTCATCCAGTGGGACCGACTGGAACCACTGGCGGGTCAGCTTTGGCACACGGGCCGTATGTTTGACACCTCTGCTCTATGGATGTATAAATCATCATATGAGTGGCTTCCGGCTAATGTATTTAATGTGATTTCACTTGTGAATGTGATGTCACTGTGATATGTATCATATATGTAAATGAAGGACAGAAACTGCCAAAATGATTAATTAATTAATTAGTTAATTAATTAAGATATAAATAAATGACTTGAGAAATAAACAATGCCATTAAAATGCACCAGAAATAATATTAAAAACAATAAATGATGATAAGAGTATGCATTAATTATTTTTTTTATAACATATTCACTTCTGTATTATTTACCTTTGAATTAATTACCATATTTATTTAATTTCTCATTAAATTTATTAATTGATTTATTTATTAGCCTTTGCATATTATTATTTCCCAAATTTTATTTCCATATGTTACATTGTTTATGTATTTCTGCGTCATTATGCTAATAAAGGAGCTGTCATCCAAAGTGTGTCATGGGGTCAACTTTTGTTCCATTGGTCATTAAACATTAGAGTGCACAGATCGACTATCCATGCCTTTTTGAATTGGCTGTGTTGGACCTCCACAAGGTAAAAGGATGTGACATTATAGAACCTTTACAGAATTACAGCATTCTTCAACAAGAAAAAAGATTACATGCACAACTTCCTCTCTTAGTTTCAAACACCAGTGGTGGTTTTTTGAGAGAGGCCACTTACTGAGGTCACTTTAATCACACTGTTCCCATCTGAAATATGACATGGACATTAAAAGGTCTGGATAAAGAAAGGGGAGTTTTGTAATTTAACCGTTATGTTCACACCATCAGCAGCATAGCTACAAAACTGTCAACCGTGGCCAGCCACACTGTCGCCGAGTCGCC
>JAJHUR010102790.1:0-31746 GCA_027495735.1 Lutjanus campechanus
TGGAGATTAAAATCAAAAACAGATTGCTTTGCATGCGCTGAGTAAAGGCTGATTAAAACAGGTCCCTGCACGCTCAAACATTTACATATTGCTCTTCAAGAAATATGCAAATGAAATCTTGGCTCGAGCTTGTTCTTTTTAAGAGAAATAACGCCTCGTCACCAGTAGCACCAGACGTTTGGGAATATTTCGGTCTGGAAACATCAGCTTTGTTTTAACACCCTCGATGTTCACAGGTAGTCGAAACACATTAGCACCAAACTGAAAATGTGACCACAAGAATAGTTGTTTCAGCTGCGTCCACTCAAAAATTCAGTGATTATAACTGGAAACAGCTCAAGTAAACGCCCGCTTCCTGTGTTTGTTTGGCCTGTAAAAACAGAGCGAGGGTAACACAGCAGCCACATGATCCTGTCACGTTAAAACCTCCAAAACAACTGTTTTACCATCACAGATACTTCTGTTATGTAGTGTTAGCGAAGGGGCCAAGCTCTGATGAGAAACTTTATCCGTCAGCTGACATTGTGACGATCTGCTCTGATTAACTGCTGCAAAGCGGACGTGTGCGATTTAATCAGTCAGTCTCCTGCTGAGCTGAATCAGACGGATCTCATCTCACCTATTAAATGTGACGCCTCCGCTCTGTGATGTTGTGTCGCTGCTCAGTTTCCCTGAAGCTTAACAAGCCTGATTATATATTAGGCTTGACATCAGCAGAGGTGATGTGAGGCATCTTCATGATCAAGCATTGTGGGAAAACCTGTTTTATATTTAGTAGTTGAGATTTACATGTAAAATCCAGCACCAAGTTTGTTTACTTTGTCCCTCGTTTCCCTGCTGCTGTTAATCAAACTTTACTTTATCTCTATGAACAGATATCTGCATATGAGTAAAGAGTCTGCAGGCAAAGGGACAAGAGTTTGGTATCAGAAGTGTCCTGGGTTCTATTTGGAGTCTGAGTAGTATTGAGTAGTAGTACTTTGGGTTGCATGCAGGTAAACAATCTGAGTGGAGAGTGAACGAGGCGATTTGCATTGGCTGAAATTTAGGTTTGAAGTTTTATCTTCATTCTGGGATTGATGAGACACAAACACGCCGCTCCAGCTGGCTCAGAGGATGTTTCCCCCAAAATAGCTGCCTCACCAATTAAATACTCGGTCTTCGCTGTGTGATGCAGCGTCACTGCTCATTTTCTCATTTCTCTTTCATTAAGAACACATTGATTTCTTCTAACGTTAACAGAGGCGCTCTTTAATTTGAGGTGAGGTGGGGCAGCTTCATGAAAGAACGCTGTGAGAAAACCTGCTCAGTAAAAAAAAAATCTAATAGAATAACAGTTATGTTCATAAGACATAAGCAGTGAGGTCCAATCTGCTGGTTATTTTCAGAGTCGTGTGTTTAGTTTATAAAACAGTCACAAAATAGTGAAAAATATCCTTCATGTGTTCCCAGAGTTTAAGTTCACAACTTCAGATTTGTTTGATCAGTTCAAAACCAAACAATGTTCAGTTTACAATTATTTAAATGAATGAAAAGCCACAAACCCTCACGGTTTGAAAAGTAGGGAAGCAGGAAACGTGCGGCAAGAATCACTTTGATGATGATTAAAGCTGCGTCGGGCAAAAGTTCCTTAATAACCTTTCAGAATATTGTAAAGTTGTCTGTTTTCAGACTTTGGCCAATCACAGGTCGGTGAGGAAGCTGATTGTTGATTGTTGAGTCTCTTCTGACCTGAGAATGAAACCCAACAATCAACTATCTTTCTCCAGAATCGCTTACTTTAATCTGTGTCATATTTATTTATTTATTTTTACAATTAATCAATCATTTATTTAGTCTATAAAATGTCAGAAATAGTAAAGATCTGTCAGAGCTCAACTTGACGACTTGTTTTGTCTGATCATCAAACTAAAACTGAAAGATCATCAAGAGAAAAGCTACAAATCTTCTCTTAGAAACAGCCAATGTTTGGCTTTTATCATTTAAAATGGTTATTTTTTAAATTTATTAATCGACTAATAGTTTCAAAGGTGAACCATTATATTGAGGCATTTTTAGCAAAAAGCAGTGAGCATTTCATGAACGCTACAGTTCTTTTTATGACACTTCTTAGATGCTGCAGAAGTTTTTCTCACTTCTTTTCTCGCCCATGTAAACATGGTGCAGTATTATATTGCTTTATATTGGCGTGGAGGTTCATCTCTCAGTATGTGTGACAAAATAATCATCACATGACACCGGAGGAGGGATTTTGGACGCAGCTCCTGTCCAGACAGAACTTTCAGACCGTGTGTGTGTGTGTGTGTGTGTGCATTGAGCCTTTTCTCCGTCTCAAATCATTTCACTTTTTGAGATTTGAAGACGCTTTGCTTGGCGTTTTCTTTCAGTCACGCTCACAGTCTGTGTGCACGGTTAATAATCAGCATGTTTAGGTCATGAGGCAGGTATGTCACATGACACACACACACACACACACACACACACACACAGAGAAGGAGAGTGTTTTCATGTGTCTGCGCCTTCTCATTTTTCTACCGACACTAAAATTAATGCATGACGTCTTTTGGTTCTGAGTTTTAGTGGGAACTTTACGTGAGGTTTGGGTCAAACAGAGGTCAAAGGTTGATGTGGTCCCTGTCTCCCCCCTCCCTCCCTCACTCCCCCCCTCCTCTTCTCTGTATATCTCTTCCTGTTTGTGCCTGTGTGTCTTTACCTCTGTGTAACAGGATCTTCACAGCCATTATGCCGATGGTGGCGGCTGGTTTGATCCCAGATGACCCCACTTTACAGCCAATCAGACGTCTCGTATCGCTTGTATGACTCTATATTTGGTTGGCTTCACGTTCTAACAGCCTCCGTCCCCCCCTTGTATGAAGTCCATTTCTACCAACATGATGAAAAAAACCATCCCGAAAGTCATTTTAATGAGAAATAATGACTTACTTATCTGAAAATAGGGCTGCAACTAATGATTATTTTCATTTCAGTTAGATTTTGGTCCATAAAATGTCTGAAAATGGCGACAAATGTTGATCACTTAGCTGAAGATGACGTCTACAAATGTCTTGCTTTGTCCACAACCCGGAGATATTCAGTTTACTGTCAGAGAGGAGTGAAAAACACAGAAATATTGACATTTGAGAACATTAAATCAAAGAATTTGGACTTTTTTCCCCCTTAAAACAGTTTAATTGGCAAAATAGCTGACAGTTAATAGATGAATCGTTGCGTCTCTGCTCAGAATACTGAGTTAGTATCTCAAAATATTGAGAAACTTTATAAAAATAATGTTTGTACCTCAAAATAATGAGTTTGTATTTAAATTTAATGACCAAGTATCTCAAAATGATGATACACTTTTGCAAAATATGAAGTTAGCACATCAAAATAATCAGAAACCTTCTCAAAGTAATGAGAAACTTAATCAAATTAAAGACTTAGTATCTCAAAATACTGACTGAGCATCAGAATAACGTCAGAATAAAGCACAACTTTCTCAAATTGACTTGGTATCTTAAAATGACTCACTGTCAGAAATTATTTAGAGACACTAAATCAATATTTTAAGAAAGTTTCTCATTATAACGACTGAAAAGATCTTTTTCTTTGGTCACACTGGTTGAAATGGGCTTCGTTATCCCTGCATGTGCCGGCGCTGCTTTTTTTTACCACCTTTGTAGTGTTCTGATTGGCTGATTGTGGGGCTGTCTTTGTCTTATTAACATTGTCCAATGGGATGATCGTGGATCATAAAAAGAAAAGAAAAAATCAGCCAGTCAGAATATGAATGTTTGTCGTCTGTTTGTCGTCTGTTTGTCGTCTCGTCTCTTCTCTCACAGTAACAACTCGCTCACGTTTCTGCTCCGAACTCATCAAAATAATTTACAAACTAAAACACTTTCAGCTCTTTTGCATCAGTGATTAAAACACAGCGACTAAACTCATCATAGTTTATTGATCAGTTCATGTACGACGTGTTGATTCCAGTTATAATCAACTTAATTTTTGTGTCAGTGCACAAAGTATTAAAACATAACTTGACTCATTCTCACATAAAGGTGCTCTGTGTAGCATTTAGCATTATGTTTGATGCATCAGTATAATTTCTGTAAACATGTAAGAATCATAAATGAGCCGATGGATCCAGAGTATTGATCTCTTCACTGTGCGGAACTGCAGCAGCTCTGAGATCGAAAAGCAGCTGATCATGTGACTCTCTGACTCGTCACACAGCAGATCGCTGACGTTTACCACTTCAGTAAATAAATTAACAAATATAAACGTTTTATTGATATCGCAGCCACTAGATCAGAGTTTCCCAAACTTTATTTCTGGGAACCCACTTTTTAAAAAATGACAAACCATCACGACCTCTTTTCACAGCAGCAGTTAATGAGTGTTTCTGATCATTTTTTCTGCCGTTTCTGCATCATCTCATCACCTGGACACATGCACATACACGAGTTAAATACTGTAGAAACGGGAAATAACAGAGTTAACAGGTCATCTCATTGTTTTTATTTCCTCTCATCAACCTTAAAAAAACATCGAGACAACTTGAGACAAGTTACTGTGGTAGACTTCTGAGTTTTGAATCAAACTCAGACTCTTAAGTTTAAAAAAATCAAATATTGGTTGCATTGAGAAAACAAGTAACAGTTATAATTGAAATTTTTTGGGGGGTTTCCACAAACAAAGGAAGGAAAGTAAATGATCTCAACTCAAAACTCAAACATCTGTTGAAGTAAGGCGCCTTGAAGAGTTTAATCAACTGTTTTGTTTTTACAGTGTAAGACACTTAATCTGCTTCATAAATGAGACGAAATTCGTGCACATGGCTCTTGTTTTGTTTGTTTTTTTCTGCAGATATAAATCTTAAAAATGCAGAATTTCTTCAGCAGTCTTTTACTTATTTGGGGACCCAAATAAAATCTCCTGTGACCCACCTGTGGGTCACGACCCAGACTTTGGGAATGACTGCACCCAGAATGCATCTTGCATTAATGGTCAAATTTTGTTCAAAGCTACGCCGAGTGTTTGCAGCTCGCTCCGCTGGCTTTAACAGGATAACGTGATCAGACCTCTGCCCTTGTCTGCCGAGGGACTGAAACATGATCCGAAGAAATGTACTTTATTGATTCTGTTGCTGGTATCAGTGAATCAATAAACAGTCTGATGAGCTCTGAGGCTGATCAATACTCCCACAGTAATCAAGCCGGGTGGAGTTTATTAAATGAGGAAGAACAGTCAGCTGTTTCGGGTTTGTCTTCTTTTGCTGGATGATAGAAACATTATTCATCATTACTGACAGAAACAGTCTTATATCTGACACGTTGTTGTTTAAAGCTGCTGCAGGCGATTTGAAGAGAGAAAATTTACTTTTCTTCTTAAGATAAACTTCAATTTTTAGACACAGTGAGCTGTGAACCTGATTAGTCATTATTTTGGTGCCTGAAAATGAAATGGTTTTAATTGAAAATATTACAATTTTAACCAGAAATCAATTTCACTTGAAGTAATTAACTCTATAATTAAAATACATTTTTGGGGGTTTTTGAAACTAAAAAAAGATTGAAGTTTATCTAAAGAAGAAAAGTATCTCAACAAAAGATCAGAAGTTAGTAAAACTTTTTCAAAACTTTAGTTTGAGTTGGGATGAAAACTCAAAAACCTTTTGCAGTCTGTTGCCGTGCGTCTCGGCTTCCTCACAAGCCAATAACGATGAAAAATTCAAATTAAAATGCTCTTAAAAATGTATTAATTTCCATATAACTTTTGCCAAAGTCACAGGGAGCCACAGGAGAGCGACTGAAGAGCTGCAGGTTGCAGACGCCCGCGCTCGGATAAGATACCGTCAACCACTTTATGATTTCTGCATCTTTCTGGCCCGACTTTTTTATTTCACTTAATGTGGAAAAAATACTTTCAACATTTTAAATTCTCATCAGTACGGCCAACAAGTGAACGAAATAAAGAAAACAACCTCACTGCTGCAGGAATTTTTAGATTTGAATTAGTTTAACAGAATTTATACAAAGGTATCACAATTAATTTGATCAAAAATAATTATTTGAATGTTTTGATGTTTTTAAATGCCACACACATGCACATTGCTGTATAATGTAACACTAACACTGCTTTACAAAGACTGATATTCACTGCACACACTACATACATGCTGCTGTCACCTGACTCTTCGCTGACTCTGTCCTCTGTCTCCTCTGGTCTCCTCTCGTCCTCTCAGGTTTAGTTTCTTCTCACGCGACAAGCAGCGGAGCTCGCAGCACAGCGCACACTTCGACGTCGGCATCGGCCCGTGGGCGGGGAAGGACGACGTGTACACAGAACAGGCCCAGGAGGCGTTACAGCACATGTAGCCAGCAGGTCAGAGGACTCCCAAACTCCCAAGACTCTTTATAACACTCCATGTCCATCACTCGAGGCCGGCCCGCGAAGCGTCGACTGCACTCCAAAACCACCGCTAGTGACTCACACCGCAACTGAAATATCACGCGCTTCAGGTGAGAAGGCCGACTGACGGAAGAGTGAACGGATCGGCTTGAAGGAGGCTCCAGCTTTAGATCAAGAAATTCATGAAAAAAAAAAAGTTTATTTAAACACCTGAGAGGCATAATGTTCATCTCAGCGAGTGATGGCACATACAGACTGGACAAGTCCAAAAATATCAAGTGTTTGAAGGGTTTTTACAGAATCAGGAGGAAAAGGCAAACTCAAGTCGAAGGATGGAAAGTGGAAAGTTGTTGCAAACCAAGTGGATAACGACACGAGAGTCAAAGCAAGTGGGTGAAAAGTGCGACACAGATGAAGGTTTGGGACACAAAAGTGTGCCGAAGAATATTTAAAAATATTCCAGGTGTTAATTTTAAGGGGTTCATGATTTGATGAAAGAAATTCAAGGCCAACCTGCAAAGAAAAACATACAAACGAGCTTGAGAGTAAGGATGCTTTCACACCTGCCTCGTTAGGGTCGGACGTTTCGAACTTTTCCGTTTGATCTGAACCAAATTTACAAGTTTGAATCCTCTCCTGGACCAGAGTTCAGGACCAAACAACCGAACCAGTCCGGATCAAATTAAACCATGGCTCGGTTCATTTCTTCACACAGTATTCAGACACTTTTCTTTTATTTCCCGAGATGATTAAAGACAGAGGCATTAAACTGAGCTGATAACACACGTGATGACGCTCACATAACTGCGATGTGGAACCAAAACTAGCCTAAAACGTACGCAGTGTCACAAAAACATGATTCTTGATTCAGGCTTTTAGGTGTGAAAGCACCTTATTCTCCAAGTTAAATCAACACTTTTGTGTCCCTTTAATTTATTTAAATTTTCTGTCCTTGTTCACGCGGGCAGCTCGTAGGTCCACCACCAGCATTATGCAAAACTATGCAGCTCTACAAATATAAAGTTATACGGGGGCTTCGTGTATAAAATGATGCTTAGAATCACAATTTAAAAGCTGTGCACAGAAAAGACTGTAACACTAACAAATGCTTTTATTTTTAATATACGTCATGTGATATACACCAAGTATGGAGGCACAAACATTTACTTTCTCCTCATGTTTCTGCATATATGACGCCAACAACTTGGCAATAGTTTACCAAAATTTTCACTGACTTTCAGAGTCGTTGTTCCGACTTGATCGTGTGTCGAGATCTGAACCCTGGAGTTGCAAAGTTCTTGTAAACTCTAAAATGCAACGTGTTCCCTTTTGCATCTTCCAGATAAGGAAAAACACAAATTAATTTAAGGTGTAAATGCTACGTGATCAGAAAGTGATCTGATCTGCCAGACCACATCTGGAGGTGTGAAGACATTCAGTAAAACAATCTGGATATCGTCTCTGCTTACAGATCCCGTTTTAATACCAGGTGTAAATTAGTTTTTGGTCAGAATTAAGGAAAGATCATCGTCTGGGTTCAAATAATCTCTCTCATGAGATCTTTTGCAGGTCTGGGGTTACCATCTAGACACTTTCTGATTTGAGGGGGCGTTCGTGTGAATCTTTCTCAGTTTGAAACTAAATTTTTCAGATTATTTCGACACCACGTGAATGCACAAGAACTAAAACATTGTTGAATTTGGTCTTTTCATGAGATTTGTTGACAATAAAGCAGGGACGAGACATGATTTTCCAATATTCAAATAGTCATTAAATTATAAAAGAAATCGAATCGGCGCCTGGATATAACGTGATACTCCAGCTCTCGTCTTATTACAGATCCATCTGCAGACCCTGATGTATTACTGACGTTTACTGGCTCCAAACTAACTGACACCTTCACACGGTGGCTTTAAATGCCTTTAAATTCCCTCAATAAGGGCTGTTATGATGCACCAGTATTGACGATAAGCTCGATATTTAAAAACTGAAATATCATGTTAATAATACAGTATTATAATATCGTGCAGATAAATCCAGCACCTGTGTGCTCGCTCGCTCACACACCTTCTAACTCTCCCTGAAGTGTAACTGCACTTTCTGTACGCTGTTGTACAGTTTTGATGACAGACTCACTCTGCACCTCTTCACACTCGTATTTTGAGTTTAATTCATTTGCCAAAGAAGCGACAAAGCACACAGTAAACAAAGTTAACGGTTCCTTTAACTGAGAGCAGTTTTTCCCCAAAACTTTCTACAGATATCCTGATAATATTTTTATATCGTGAATTCTTTTGGCCCCAGTAATCATGCAGTGAAGTCTGATATCATGGCAGCCCTGATGGCAATAAAGAGAATGTAGAATAACACCAGCTTTATCCTGCAGAGAGAGAGAGTCTTCCTGTAATCATGGCTTGTGTAGGAGACGCTGAGCCAGTTCTTTTAAAAAAAAGATTTTACTTTTCTAATAAAAGGCAGACTGTTTTTTTAAAGCACTTGTTGTTACGAATAGGTAACAGGAAAACTAATATATTAAGTCATATATTTAGCAATATTTAAATTTTTCTGCATCCTGAATCAGCGCTCTGCTCTACACCCCAAATATCTAACTTTTAGCAAACATCATGTAGAAAATACACAGCAATAATATGCATTTTTAAATTTCAGTTTTAAATAAATGCCAGAGACGTGTGCGCAGGTTGACTTGTGCTTATATGCATCATTTATACAAGCCCTCAAAAGATTCAATTGCACAGCAGAAGAAAAACAGTATTATCTGAATACACTGTAAAAAATCATGAGGTTGGAAACTGTTGAGAAGTTAGAAGTGACAGAATCAGACTGTGGTTAAAGCTGAAGTGCCAAGTGTGGTTTTCATTTACAAAACAAAAAAAGAGAGAAAAGCTAATTGGTGGTTGCAGCTTCTGCTTTTCCTGCTTAACACTGACTGACGTCTTCACCCCTCCGACAGGCAGCGAGTAGCTGTGGTGTGTTTTAACTGTAGAGGCACTTTATCTTCATTTATACTCGCCCAGCGAGGTGGAATAAATGAACGTAAAACGGACGAGGACGCTATTATGAGGAGCGTGTGTCGATGCAGCTGCCCCTGTTTTACATATTCAGACAGAATAATGATATTTATCGCCGGAGAGTCTCGTAATTCAAAGGGATCCGGACGACTCGGGCATGAAAACGGCGAAGCATTAAAGGGAAATTTGAGTCCGAGTGCTCATTATTTAAGTCAGTGTTGATCACCATCTCTCATGTGTTTCCCTCATTAAAATCGATATTTAAAAGATATAATGAATGGATCAGTGCTTTATTAAACGAGCTGTCTCCTCAATAATAAAAACTGTAATGTTTCAAGTGTTTGTGTTTTTGTTTTGTTTTTTAATGTTCCCGCCAGTTTTCTGCCGTCACTCATCACATCATGTACAAGTAAACAACAGTCTCACAGACGCTACTTGGGTTTGTATCAAGTCAATGAAAACACTGATATTAAGGCTGTTTGATAGAGAAAATGGTTTAAAAAAAAAAAAATCTGATCTTGATCTGTGTTGATCTGTTTCCCAAAGCCTAAGATGACGTCCTCAGTCCAAAAATATTCAGTTTACTGTGAGAGAGAAGAAAAATATTCACATTTCACAACCTGAATTCTGTCAATTTGGACTTTTTTCAATGAAAAAATGATTCAAAATGATTAATCACCAATCAAAACAGCTGATGATCGATCACTGCAGCTCTAACCGACGTCACGAAGGACATGATCCCATTTCAGGTTTTCGGTAAAAGGTAAAATAGAACTTTTTGGACATTTTGTTGGTCAGTGTGATTTCTACACATCTTCTCAAAATTCAAGACCTTTCATAATTTAAAAATAAGACCTTTTACGGACAGTTTATAACAAACCGTACCCGTGTATTCAAGACACGTCTTGTCCTGTGTACAATTTGGAGCAGAATATTCAAATTATTACTGTTGGTCATATCTGGTGTATTTCATGCAGAAATAAGAGATAAGAAAAACAGGAACTTTGTCACTGTGGCAGTTTGTGGGAAAAAAGGGACAGAAGTAGGTGCTTGATTACTTCGTCTTCAGGGTGATCTCGCTTTCCAAAACCTTTTTCCAAACTTTAGAAAACTCCTTTAGACGACATCTAAATGTTTTCACGGACGAGTAAACTGAACATCGAGTGTAAAACCTGTGC
Source organism: Lutjanus campechanus (assembly GCA_027495735.1). Lineage (NCBI taxonomy): Eukaryota > Metazoa > Chordata > Actinopteri > Lutjaniformes > Lutjanidae > Lutjanus > Lutjanus campechanus. Next base: position 10,619 of record JAJHUR010102790.1, read on the forward strand.
AGTTGCCCCTTTAAAAGCTCTGAATCTACTTTTAAAACTGACTGTAGATTAATGAAGCTGAAATTAGGGTGATAAGGTCGACCTTCATTTAAAACTTTAATATCTTAGCTGCTGTGGTCTTTGCAAGATGAAGAGAAGTGATTCAATTATTCTGGATTCTGCATATCGACTATATACATCTTTTATCCATGCATTGGCTGAAAGAAACTGTACTGTACTTTGTTTATTAGTTGCTGACTAAGAGGGAAAACAGTAAAATACCCCAAAACTACTGTATCTCAGAGCTATTTAAATCACATACATCATCATTATAATTCTTGTAATATAAGAAGAAATGAGATGCCCACGCTTGTTACTTGCATATTACATCTTTATTCATCGATGCCTAAACCCCAGCATTAAGATTTATTCAACGCTACAACAGCAAAGATCTATTATGTCCTAAAATGGCCAACAGGTCAGTTTTGCCCCTCAGGATTTATTGCATTAGTTCCACATGAAGAACGGAATAATCCAAAATGTGACGTGTTGGTTTGAGAAATGTTCACACGTGTGACACGATGCTACTGTCAGAGGCGGCAGAGGGAGTGTCAAATCTTTTTTTGTATCACACACACACACACTGGATTTTTCCTGAAACGCACTCGCACACACACGACTGGACTCTTTGTTTTAACACTGATGAGATTTCTTTCTGTGGTTATCTGAATAAAATTAAATCAAGAACTCAAAAGAATCCTGGATTTCAATAATATACTGAATATTCTGCACTTTCACCATTTTGTTTCTTAACACCATCATGGAAAACCTCCTTCACAACGTAAACAGCCACAGAAACGTATCAGGAGACGATGGATAACATTTGGTACGACTGGCATCTCTCTCTGTTTAGCATCATTTTGAAACAAACCTGCTACAAATAAGTAAAAAATGAAATTCAGAGGGCATAAAGGAAAATGTGCTCATTCACTTTCTTGCCGAGAGTCAGGCGAGAAGATTGATACCACACATGCTCATACTGCTGTTTGAATTTGAAGCTACAGTCAGGAGGTTATTAGCTTAGCTTAGCATAAAGACAGCTAGCTTGGCTCTTTCCAAAGAAAAAAATCCACCTAAAACAATGACATATAACAAGTTAAATAATTAGTGAGCTTTAGAGATGTCAGTAGATCAATGTTGTTACCTTTGCTCAGAGCCAGGCTAGCTGCTTCCAGTCTTTATGCTAAGCTAAGTTAGCAATTTTGCAGCTGTAGCTTCGTATTAAAACATTAAGATATGAGAGTGGTCTCGATCTTTTTATCTCACTCTTAGCGAGAAAGCAAATAGGCATATTTCCCACAATATCAAACTATTTCTTTAAAGATGGAATCCAAGGATTCACCAAAATAATAAACCAAACTTATAATAAAAATCTATTATAATTTAGATATTAGCAATAATACAAACAGCACCTATAAGAAGAGAAAGTGCTGTACAAGAAAACAAAGGGAATGTGTGATCCTGCTAAATGATACTGAGAGATATTTGTTTTAAATTGCTACTTCAATGGGAGACATAAAATATTAGATCTGAATTCATCATGCTTGTACTGAACCACTAAATTCAAACAATTAAGCTTGTAAATGTACATGTTTTAATTGTATTATAACCTGGCCTGTTAATGTATTTAAAGCGACTGAAAGGAACTTTTATTTTGTGTTGACCAGCGACAAAAATAAGCAACAGCCACCAGCCAAATGCTGGTAAAATATGTGAGTGGCTGGCAGATTTGCTTCACTCACTAGCCAAAAAGAAAAACCCAAATGGTAATCTAGTGCGTGGCTAAAATCTGGACAGTCACGAGCCATTTGCTTGGTTGACAAAAAAGTTAATTTTGAACCCTGTCGTGTTGATTTTGGAGTAGCAGGAGTTTTTTTTCACCACAAATATAACGTCAAAAACAAAATTATTCAAATAAAAATCTCCTCCTGCTTCATTTTAACTGGCTGACGTACTACTCACTGTAACTCTGCCTGGAAAAATGTAAACACAGGCTCATTTCATCTGATTTCAACGAGGATCTGACCAGTTAAAAACTCCTCGTTTAACTTAAAAAGTTTTGACCAAAAGGACGAGTGATGTTCCAAAATGTTTGTTCTGTCAATAAAACCCATGAAAAGACCAAAACCAGCAGTGAATCTATCAATGAACAACTGCTGTGTATTTCTTTTTGACTCAATCCTACAAACACAGTCCGGCTGCCCCGAATACTCACGAAAGCACCAAATGTGGTTTAATCCACTGCTGAAAATACTAATTTCTTCCTGTTTGAGTAACGTTTGTTGAAAACTACAGTGACCTTTTCAAAAAGTGAAACCATACGTTTGTGATTTATATCCTCAGAAGAACTAGGGCTGAACAATTTTGACAAAATGTCTAATCACAATTATTTTGACTGATACGATACGATCTGTGATATTAGAAGGAATGATAATTTTTACATTATTCTAAATTTCATTGATTGATCGTGGTAGGATTCTTGAGGGGATCAGCACAAAAGAAAGCTGCTACAAGGAACCTTCATATTTCTGTTGACTTTGGAGACCCCTGTGGACAAAAGTGGTACTGTTTCCAACATAACAACCACAAAATATCACAAATTATCTGAATAAAAATCTACTCCTGCCTGCGAAAAATGTAAAGACGGGCTCATTTCATCTGATTTCAAGGATGGTCTTGTTAACTGATGTAGGTCACACAGCGGCATCGGTATCAATCGAGACTGTTTTATAACCAGTTAAAAACTCTTTGTAGTAGCTTTAAGTCTGTAGAATAAGATGTGTAGGCCAGGACATCTCTGCAGCATGAACAGATGTTACACTGTTGGTTTTGGTCTTTTCATTTGATTTGTTGACAGTAGCAAAAATATAGAACATCACCTGTCTAATGCTTTAAAACGGATGTATTATTCTCATTTGAACACTTCCAGGTAAGAAAACAGATGAAGATTATCCAGAAACTGTTGTACTGCACGTGGTAGTTTTATGATGAGTGATTTGACCAAAATAGTGTCATTATTCAAGCTAAAAACAGTTAATATTTAAGTGGGATATGAAGAATTGTATTTATCAGAATTGAAAACGTTCATAATAATTATCATTATTAGCTAAAAGAAAAATAATAATTTGTCAAATTGATTTTCTAGATAAGTTTAAATCAAACACAGTTCAGGATAAATAAGATAAATTGGTTCATTGTGTAATTGGAGCGCTGCCAGAACTCTTTGAGGTAAATTTCTGACTACAGTTCATGGAAAAAATTTTAAAAGACATTTGCAAAAGCTACTAAAATATAAAGTAAAAAAGAAAAAAAAAAAAGACCTGTTGGCGGTTCAGCTGTTAAATACTTTCACATGGAACATCTGGTTGTGAACAATAAGACAGTTGTGTGAGCGGGAAGAACAGACGCGTAGAAAACCTGCAAAGATCCACAACGTACAGCAGCAGTGTAAGAGTTCACCAAACCCACAGTTTCTGTTGGAGAGGCTGGTTTTTGTGTTGAAGCGTGTGAATAAACATAAAATAAATGTGACATATGCAAAACAGTTGCTTTAAACTGTTTTGGTCGGTCGTTTCTTTAAAGGAGGAGTTCAACATTTTGGGAAATACACTTATTCTCTCTCTTGCTGTGTGTTACATGAGAAAATCTGTTAGATATGAAGCTCCAGCCAGCAGGCTATTAGTTTAGCTTAGCTTAGCTTAGCATTAAGACTGGAAACAAGGGGAAGCAGCTAGTTTAGCTCTGTCCAAAATATGCCTTACAGCAAGTACTTTATTTCAGCTACTTTTGGACTGTTTTTGGTTTCGTTTCCCATAATAAAAAGCTAAGCTACCTTCCAATAACGATACGACTTCAGCCGACATGACAGTGTGTTTGTGAGGCTCAACAATTTACAAATAACATTTCAGTTCATTAAAAAAGGCAGGAGCAAGTTTTCCAATATGCAACTTTGTGATAAAACCTTGACATCTGTTCATGAGTGAAGACTTTTCACATTAAATGTATAAGATGCATGTCGGTGGTTTTGTGTTTGCTAATAAAACAGACCGGAGGCTTTGGATTGTTTGGATGTTTGGATGCTTAAAGGGATAGTTTAGATCTTTGAAGTGAGGTTGGGTCAGTTGGCACGTCCCCAGTTTGGAGAAGCAGCAGGAGTACCGGTGTAGGAAGCTTAATAATGTGCTGCTGTGGACAAAGTCAGCAGCAAAATGTATTTTAGGCACCTAAAAAAGAAAGATATCAGTTTAAGCGTACAGTGAACATTTAGAATATTTTCACAGCTTTACTTTCCTGTCAGCCAGCCTTTTCTGACAGGAAACCACTGTTACATAATCCAAATGTTACTGTCTCAAAAGCAACCAGACTCCTTTGGCAAAAGCAGTAATTTTGCCTCACAGACACAGGAGTTGCTGGTCTACCGCTGCCTCGATCGGCTAGTTTTTAGTGTTATTGTGCGACTTTGGTCTTTTAAAGGTTCGGTTCGGATTCATCAAAGTCACACAACCGCACAAACAAATTAACTGATCAAGGCAACTGTAGACCAGAAACTCTGTCAGGTAAAATTGCGAATGCAGTCTGTTGTCTTTGGGGAGAGCCACATTTCGCTTATATAACTTCAGCTTCCCACTGGAATGTCTTGACTGCCTGATAGCAAAGTAAAGTGGTGAAAATATTCTAAACATTGTGTACTCTTAAACTGATATTACATGTTTAGGTGGCTAAAATCCTGTCCAAACACAATAACGGCCATTACTGATGAGCATGTTGCACTAGACTCGAGGTAAAATGTTAACAGTCAGAAAAACGGAAAATAAAAATGAAGATTCGGTGGGTTAAGACTCTGATAAGCTCCGACGTTCAACGTATTAAGACATGAAAGTGACTTTTATCTTCTGATCTCTTTGTGAGAAAGTGAAAAACCTAATTTCCCAAAATGTTTAACTATTCCTTTAAAAAAAAAAAAAAAACACCCTGTGATTTGCAACAGCAAGCCAATAATAAATATATTTACACAGTGCAGAAATATCAACAGTGACGTGAGTTGAAGAAATTATACTTAAAACAGCTGAGGACTGAGCAGATTATTAATTATATTAGTAGATATTTACCTAACAAACTTTCATACAGACTTATATTTAACCTGACATAACAGAATACACTGCAGGTATTTGTTTTTGTGTTATTTAAACCTTTACTATATAATAATTCAAATGTAATGTGCATCTTAAATATTAAAAAATACAATATAGGCTAAAAACTACAAATAAAGCATGAAAAAAAGCTGTTTTTTTCTGTATATTTATGTAAATTTGTATAACGCTACTTTATTTAACACTTCAAAAAGTAAAATACTTTTTATTTTTTTTGTAATAAAGACCCAAAAATGCCAACTGGACCATGAGTTTGGTAAACTGTTACACTTCCACTAGACAACAGTAGACTGTGTGAGTCTCGATGGCAGAAATCAAATTCCACTTCAACAGAACGTGTTGTTTTTTTTAAAAAGGGTTTGTAATTTGCATCTCTTAGTTCTTGCTGATCCAAAAGGGCTCTGGGGCCATAAATAGAAGTATTGCTAACTACTAATTAAGAAAAAGCAGTATAAAAATGCAGAGCATTAACTACCACCTGCATGCTGTAGAAGCATTGGTCTATAGGTAATACAAAATGTACAAAATAAATGTGCTGCAAAACAACCAGAATGTTTCATATACACATAAATAAAAAGTTACAGATGTCATCTGACAAGGCAGATGGACCTCAATCGAAATGTGATAACTACCCCCATCGACCCCCCCGCTCGCCCCTGAACACATAACGCCCCGCCCACTTCTTCAATATTGGAACAAAAAAGGGTACACATTCTGTTTCTAAGGCATTTTGTACACTAGCTAATGAGAAACACAAGTGTTACTGTACGTTTCCCTTTCCTTGTTTTTCTTTTTTCTCGAGGATCAATATTTGAGCCACGGGTGAGCCGCGATGGACGCTTTGCTGCGGTCCCCGTAGTCGTAGAGCAACTCCTCGCCCTCGTCGATGTCTCGAGAGGCGACGAGGATGAGGTGAGGGACGCCGTTGATGTCGTGGAGTTTGGTTTGGCAGTTTCCGTTTTTACTGTGATTTATCAACCTACCCATGCGGCCAGTCTCTTTTGTGGCGTCCACACTGTGGAAAAACAACAAAAACAAACATTCACGTCAGACCTCGCGTTAGAAAATACATTCAAACGGCTTCTATTGATTATTAAAAGCAAGCTACGGTACGGCCGTCACAACACGTTAACTCTACCTAATGGTTCTACACATGCTCAAGTTGTGTTTCTATTTCCTGTGACAATCGCGGGATATTTAAGAATGACAGAAATCATGTTTTTTTAAAGTCATTTCAGAAAAGTTTCCTGTGTAGTCTGTATTTAATCCATCTGTCCACCCCGACCTTCTCTTTCATACGGTGACTTTGTCACTCATCTTTTGTTTACTGGTTCTTACGTTCGTAACTTAACTTCCCAAACTACGATCTTTTCCTAAACCTAACCACGTTGTTTTGGCGTCTAAACCAAACCAAACTACGACCATTTCACAATGTTAACTACATAATATACTGAACTAAATAACATATTTAACTTAAGTCGCCTATATAAGCTCCATTCTTACAGTGTTGTCAGGTTACATGTTGTGGGCAACTGATATATACCTCTTTAAAAAGGACATAAGATTTTCATTAAATCAAGCCCCATTTTTGATTCCATTTATGGTTGTTTTTTTTCCTAAAACAGTCATTAAATGCATTTACTTTTGTAATTAGTTGTTTTAATTGTTAGTGACTATGTTTGCCACCTCGTACTGGATTTGAAGTGCCTTCACAGGAAACAACGAACACGTGCAATCCAACGTAATTTCATCTCATTAAATTCATCAGCCGCACTGTTTCATCCTCTTACAGCTGCATCAGAGTTGTATCAAGTTACTAATAATGCGAACCAAACACTTCCTGCTACTGCTGCTTCACATTAAAAGCATTCAACTGGCAAAAGACAGGGTGGCTTTTATTGTGAAGCGCTAAGCAACTTTGCTGTGTCCTGCTGTTGTTCAGGAAACTTTCTGCAGTGTTTGCAGCATGAAATCAGAGGCAGGTCGTCATTATTACCGACTGGTTTCCTCATCAGAACAATGTGAGTTTGTTTGGCTGCACTGTAAACAGACACACCGTTCGCTCTTCTGTTGTTTCTCTGACAAAGCAGCTGCTCGTTTGCTGTAGTGTTAAATCAGACTTACTGCGAACACGGTCAACATGGGTGTTGCCAAATTCAAACAGGACTTAAAAAAATCTTAAGGATTACAACTTTAAGCAGTTGTTGTTCTTGTGGACGTCGTCATGTCCGTGCAGGTGTTTCACCCTGAGCAGCATCATGACATCATTTGTCACAACAGTAAAGAACAGATGACGATCACTACAAATGAAAAACAAACATCATTTTCCATTTTTTCCCCATTTGAATAAAATGTTTCAAAAGCAGCTGCAAACTATAAAAAATGAACAAAACTTTCAGAGACTTATCATGTCAAAGTTGTTTGTTCTCGTCACTGGCTACATAACTTGATAGAAAAAATAGTTTCACAAACCAAACTGATAAAGTGGCTCTGGTACAAAATCAGCTTCTATTTGAGAGGTTTTGTAACCGTCAGCCTGACAGAATTCTTTGATATGAACAGTCAACATCTACCAGCAGAAGCCAGCTGCTCATTTAACTGCAAAATCTTTTACATTTTTGGAAAATACTGAACATGTCTGTGATTTCTACAACCAGTCAGCTATGATATGTTGTCCAGTACAACACTGGCAGTTAATTTAAATGTTTTTTGTAATTCATAAAAAGTGGACATGGACTGATTTATCCTACCAGTAAGTTTTGCAGAGGTACTGGAAGTAGTACATGTAGCAGCCAGTGGCAGGGTTTTGAGCGTATTCGGCCTCCCTCTTTTTGGCGTCAGTGATCTGCAGCAGGTCTCCGTGGTACTCCACCACGTACTCGCCTTTCTGGAAACACCGCGTGGCAAACACTGCTCTGCCCTTTCCTTCTATATGCTGCACCTGCAAACAAGTATCAGAGGTTTGAACAACTGATAGCTTCATTTTTCATGTATCTTCATTGTCTGCACTTGTAGAACCAAAACTCTCCATATGTTTGCTCTGATGCACTTTAGCAGAAGTTTTTTTTCCCCTTTCAGTACATTTAGAGTTTGAGTTAACTTTATTGTCCATTGCTTTACATAAAATAAAATAAAAGCATCACAGAAACAAACATTTCACACAAATCTAAACAGCTGCTTCACATAAAACATCCTAAAAAAACATCCGACAATGCATTTTTCAGCTTCCAGTCAAATATGTTAGATTAACGAAGCCCATTTCAGAGAGTGATACAGTTCACGTCCTCCAGTTTGACACTTGGACTGCAACTGCAACCAACTACACCTGCATCATCCAGACCACAGAAGTAGTCGAGGTGCAGTACCTGGGATGGGCCGATCTGGGGATTAAGTGTGATCAAATTGTTTGTTCTGAGCAGCTGATGTGTGCAAACACTGGAGTAGGACAGTAGTCTGTCCTAACACGAGTTTATATAGCGAGCGATTAATGCATGTTTTTGTTACCCTTCAGATATTAAAAATGGAGGCAGAAAACTCAGCATACCTCCATTCCTTCCTCTATTCCCTTTGTGATGAGATCGTCTATGTGCTTCTTTTCTTCACACTGGTAACAAAAAGGGACATGAGATGGTAAAACTGAAACAGAGCAGATTGGATTTCTCTCCCTTGGAGACACACACACAGAAACACACATCAAAAACACCCACAGTGGAAATAAAAACACTATGAATTTAACACAAGCAGGATCAGAGAACTGTACTGGGCCAAATATAAGACGATTACATATTGAACTGCTTTTTTAAAAACCGCATTTAGATGATAAATTCTTTATCCTTATAGACCAGTTAGTAAAGTTTCCTCAAGACAGTAACCGTCCAAAGATAAGATTAGGTTGTCATGCAACATGAAAAACTTCACACTTTCCTTTAAAAGCTGGTTTTCTCTGACAGCATTTTTCAAACCGTCTCTCTGAACTCCTCATTATGACGCTGGTCATTTTTGTCTACTTGACAGATGATTCAGTCCCGGACTCACATCAGTTTGTTTCCTGTAGCGCTACTTCCCAAAATTTAGGGTGACGTCTCGAGTAAGGTTACGGTTAGGCGTCAAAGATAACCAGCTGAGGTTAGGCGCTGCAGAAGAGGACCGACCGGGGTTACGGCTTTACACAAATCAATAAATCAACAGGACTTTCACACAGCTCTGTTCTGTTTCTGCAGTGAGGACGAGAAATGCTTCTGAATTGTTTCCACTCGTAAGGAATTAATTTCCTCTTTGGCAGAAAAACACATTCTACAATCTGTCAGGAACTAAGTTAAGATGTGTGAGCTGTGAACTCTGAAGAGACACTACAAACAGACAGAAGGAAAATGAAAGAGAGTTGGTAGCCTAGCAACGTGAAGGCTACAAAGAAACGCATATTGCAATCAATTTGATTATTGTTATTGTTTTGTTTTTTTACCATTATTATTTTTTGTTTGGGTTTTGTTTTTTTCTCTCTTTGTCATGTTTTTCTTTCCTCACTTAAAAAGTATTGACATTGAGCCAATATGATGCCTATGTTTCAACATGTTCTTTGTCTTGATATTATTGATTCTGCACAATGATCTGAGTTTGCAGCACCTTGATAAAAGTACGTGCATGGACGAAATATGTCAATAAATAAAAAGTTGGTTTTTTTTTAAAAACGCATAATGCTGCCCTCCGTTAATGTAACTGGATCACTCTGTACAAGGAGTGATAAAGCTTGACTGCTGATCAATTAATCAGTCGTTTAGAATTTAATCAAGCTGCTATCAAGATCTGAAATATAACAGAAATGTAACAATATTTTTATGAGGATCCTCTGCAAGTTATCTGATATTCAAGTATATATGCTCATTATGTAGGCCTTCACATCTTAATCTGTTTCATAGGCTGTGTAACGCCGTCCCAGAATATGCCATTTTTGAGTTTTTGTTTTAATTAATCAATTAAGGAACATGCTTACAAGTTGCAACCCTCCTCTGTAATCATTCCAGAACATCTGCTGTTGTTTAGGACTCGGACACAGAAAGTATTTTACAGAAAAAAGTCTTATATTTGTGCCTATATGGTAACATATGCTCCATATTTATGTATTTAATAGCTTTCCCAACTAATACCCTAATGCAGAGAGCATGATATTTATAACAAAAGTAGTTTTGTCTTACCTTAAGTTCTGTTTTACTTTTTCTTGAGCTTCGTCTTATTGGATAGAAGTCAGTAACTTTTCGGTTTTGGGAGTTTTTTCCTCCTGCACTGTAGAGGAACAAAAGAACTATTATGAACAACTATCACAACATCACGTTATACGATTTCTTCCCTGGACGAGATGTAAAACTGCATCGATAATCGGGCCGTGCTGCACGTACATTCTTAGCGTGGATTTCTTTCCTTTGACCTTGAGGCGGACTCCTCTCCTCTGGTGGCTGTGGAGGGCGCTGCTGTTGTTGTTGGCGTGGAGCGGAGTGTGAGACAAGCTGTTGCCGAGGGGCAGGGAGAGTTCGGCGGGGGAACGAAGGCAGGTCTGAGGGCAGTAGAGCTGCGGAGGCGACGGCTGTTCATCTGACCAGCAGGGTGAACACTGGCTGTAGCTGCTCTCCATCTCTGGGAAGTCGCTCTTCGAGTCTTTTGGTGTGGTGCTGATGGTGTTTGTTCTCCTGCCTGGGAGGAAATGACGACTATATTAAATCGTGGTGTTTTTAGTTCTTCCCGCTGCCTTCCGTTACATAATCTACTGAAAAACAAAAATAAATAGCTGCCTGTTTGTTCTCCTCAGCTGGAGATCAAACTGTAGACCTGCAGCCAAGATGACTTACCCTCTCCCTGCCTCTGAGTATCGTTTTGCTGGCAACATATTGGAGAGCATCTTCCCTCCTGCGTCAGCTTGATCGTATTCTCATCGTGAACTGGTGATATGGACCTGGTGCAGCTTAAGACAGTGACTGAGTGGCTATTGCATACAATCTCCTGTGAACGCAGAGAGAAAAGGGATTTAAAAGCTTAAATAAAGAAGAACAGAACACAGAACACATAATTAACACGGTTAGGAGTGCATGTGTGTCTATGTTTAACTCAACAGAAGCTTTATATTTTATTTAAATCTTCATCTGCACAATATTGATCTAACAATCGTCAATAATGTGCGATACACTGGCATCATTTTCTTTTATTCTTATAATTCCTATATGCTTATATATATATATATATACACTTATATTCTTGGGAACTGGAACAATTTCCCCCCCCCGGGGATCAATAGAGTATTTCTGATTCTGAAACTGATAAAACAAACACATGATCTAGAAATGTACATAAATTAAATAAATTGAGACAGATGCCTCCCCCGAGTCTTCCAAAAGCTAAACTTAGAGGAGAGATGATTCACAGGAAGACATTTTATTTGATGGGTGGGAAGTTAAAAGAAGAAGCTAAAGATATCTGTCTTAAGCTTCTACAATATAATTGGCTGATGTGCACAGATATTACTCCAGAAAAGCTACATTCATTTAAGCAACTATTATCCCAGATATGGGTTTTAAATGTGGAAAGTATGTGAGAACATTTTTCATTTGTCTGTAGGAATGTAGTGAAAACTGCTCAGAGATATCTGAAACGACTTACGATGGGCTCCAACTAGACAATTTTTTAAAACTTTATTTAAAGCAGCCACAAGACAAAAAAAAAGGGTTGGTACGGCTGGTTTAATTGTTAGCAATGTTTTTGTTTTTTGTCTTTTTTTTAAAGTAAAAACTTAATCTGAAAAGTAACTAGCTGTCAAAGCCCAATTTGGAATAGTATGGAACCAAATGGCAACCCGATACTGCACGATATGGTTTTTAAAAAAAATCATATTGCAATTATTTTGATGGTAATTGTGATATGCAATTCTATTGGTGGGCATTTTTGGATGCTGCACTTGGCCATACTGCAATTTCAATAATACTGCGATAAACTGTGCAGCCCTACAACCCAGCAAACTTCCCAATTTCATGTGTGTAAATTAAAAACTGTAAATAATGTTGACAAAACAGCATTATAATGAAGTGCTGCAGAGCTGTCCTGGCCTTCAAAGCTTGTTCTCGTGATTTTAATAGTTTTTTTACTAAGGATGAAATTAAAGCTTATTTTCATAATCAGTCTATTGACTGATTAATAGTTGTTTGGTCTATAATAAATGGTAAAAGTGTCAATTAGTGTTTCCCAAAGCCTCAGGAGTTGTTCTCAAATGTCTACTTGCTCACAGCCCCAAAATATTCAGTTTCAATCATAAAGGAGCAAAGAAACCAGAAAATATTCACATTTAAGAAGCTGGAAACTGTGAATTTTGACTTTTTTTTCCTCACTCAAACTGATTAATCAAATATCAAAATAGTTAGTGATTAATTTGAATTGTTGCAGCTCTAATGACTTTACTAGTTGTTGTTTTTTCCAGTGAAAATGAAAACTGTGATGCAATAATGATCATTCCCAATAATCATGAATCATAGTACAAACGCAATATCCGTCAAAATGTTTGCAATATCTTTTTTTTTTTTTAACATATCCTGTAGCCCTAAAAAAAACAAATGAGGCCCAGTAAAAAGTACAATTTTTCCTTCTGAAATGTAGTGCAGAAGTGACATAGAAAAGATATAGTCAAATAAAGTACAAATACAGTACAGTAGTTGAGTAAATGTACTCAGTTACTGTCCAGCAGCGGTGTGGGTGGGGCCCTGAGGAGGGCACCATGCTGCTCCACACACACCCACAATCCGTCAGTCCATCAGTCCCTTTAAATCCACAGTGAAGGCACAAACAGGCCTGTGAGCACATTATCTAATGCACAACTAATGTGCACTTTGACAGCTGCTTTAAAACTATAAAACCTCCTAAAAAGCCCAAATCCGTGTGTTTACTGTTGTCGTTTAATGTCAGAAATAAAACTGCTGTCCTCAGCTAGCAGGCACATGTAACCAGCTAATGTTAGCAAAGCACTCCTCAACAAAAAGACTCGCTGTAGCTCCTGTAACTACACCAACTTACAGCAAAAATACTACAATACCATAATTTAAATACTCAAAAACACGTTAGTCTCCTTCTCAAAGTGAGAATTAATACACTTACACCAGCTTTCATTGACGCTTCTGAACCTGTGTTTGGTGGTGATGCCCTAACAAGCAAACTTACCCCGTTCATGTCCGACTTGTTTTCGTGGCTCCTCGCTCGCCTCTGGCTTCTCGTTTCGAGGAAAAAAATATAAATGAAGCTTTCTGCCAGTTCACAGATTAACCTTGCCCTGCTCGTACGGCAGTGCCCTCCCTACAAGCTGGCCCCCTTCCACGGTGACTGCGTGCCCTTCTGTTGTTTTTAAACTGCCAGCAGCTCAACCGATGCAGCCTCCACAGCTCCTGTCCGCCATTTTTCTACATGTTAATGAAGGAGGGGAGACGAAGCAATGTCGCCCTCTGCTGGCAGACAGCGGAACTGCGTTAATGACAGTCTACTGTATGAGACATAAAAACAAAAGAGGAACTGAAAACTGAAACACTGGCGATGAAAACATAATAATTATTATTTATATTATTACTTAATTTGCTGTTATTTTATTTTGTAATGAAGCATCCCAGCCAGTGTTTTTTGACATGACTGTACTTGTGCCGATAAACATCTTGATTCTTCACTGAAAATAAAACAAACAACATTTTTTATTTCATTTTATCTTAAATATTGTTTTCAGTGGGGCTACAACAGGGATATTATAATTGTGGCATTGAAAAAAATTACATAGAAAACAAACCCATCTATTATTATTATTATTATTATTATTATTATTATTAAATATTATTATTATTGTTGTTGTTGTTGTTGTTGTTGGACTTTTATAACTGGTGATGATAAATATCTAGAATCTTGAAAAAGGTGTAATATTGGTGCTGAAAAAAGTGATGATAATAATAATAACCTGAAAATAATACCAAAATAAAATTAAATAATTTTTAATGTCTGTGTTTTATTTTTCAGAGAAAAATGACCATTTAGCTTGTATTTCCATTTTCAGTTCGATGCCAAATTTTTGTTTTTCTACCAACATGATAATTTCTCAGTTATGGCTCATAATTCTCTTGTTAATTAACTTAATTCAAATACAGTGGTGGAGAAAGTATTTAGATCCTTTACTTTAGTAAAAGTAAATACCACACTGTAAAAGGTATGTGCACATATAAACAAGAAAATGTACTTAATCTATTAAAGTACAAAACACGGACTCCAACAACACGAACCACCCTGAAGGGGTTTATTTTGCAATAATGACCATCTCACTGTCTCACTATCCTGCTTATTACAGGGCTACTTACTAAAAAAATAGACAAAAATAGTTTTATTATTGAAAAATATTTTATTGCTCCTCCACAATCTATGATCAGAGCTGCTCCATAGCAACAGTCTGTTATTCATAGCAACAGTAACCAACATGTTAGATGCCATCACTGATCAACTAGAATCAAGTATTGAACATAGCTGTTGTGTGACTTTAATAAAAATCAAAATTCCAAAGAAAACAAATAGAAGTATGTTTAATTACATTCCATACACACTACAGTATCTCACAGAAACTCAATTTCACAAATCTGTTGTAAAACATTTAAATTTAAAATTCCCCATATCTCCTATAGCAAAATAATTCAATTTTAAAATTCAATATAGTGTATCCTTTTTATGAATTGTTAAGACAACTATTTGGAATTGGAACCAAAAATTGTGTATTTTGCAGTAATACTGAAACAACAAATCACTGTTTTTCTAATGTATATATACTGAAGCTTTATGGCTGGCTCTGCCCAAAGGTCCTTCAACTTGAAATCTTCTCCCAAAAGGAATTTATAAATAGACTCGTCATGGATAAGGGCAAACATGATTTTCTTGTTAATAATATTATTATTCTCATATTACAGATACAAATCCAAGTAAATGAAAGTGAAACCTATGTTAAGTGCATTTCACAATAAGTTTTTTTTTTCTTATATCAAATTCCTTAAAAGAAAAAATACAATTGAATTATAAAAACAAACGAGAACTGTTCAATTTTAAAAAATGAAATAGGCAGGAAAAAAGAAGCAGAAGAAGAAAAAAGGAAGAAGACCACGAAGAAGAATTTTTTTCATCGTCACTTCCTACCAAGACTTCACGGGGTCACGTGATGTTGTATTAGCTCGCTGACTCTGCTATGTTTGTCGTTTGTGCTAACCTTTTAGAAATGCTAATTTTCTCGCTTTTATCGGTTGATTGTCGTCGAGGGACGCCCTGCAGCTGCTCGGAGATCCGTTTTTATCGAAGCTGGACGAGGAGTTTGACTGCAAAGACGCCCGCTGTAGGCCTGCACGTCACGTGACCAGCATGCGGCTGAGCGTTTGATAAAAAGATGGCGTGAGCGCGGCGGAGCGAAGAGGACAACAAACCCCGAACTGCTGAGCGCCGCCGACCAAGAGCTGGAGCGGCCGTTAAACTGTCAAGTAAGTTGATTTCAGCGTGGGAACTGCTTGTGTAACACTAATATCCCTATCTTTAAAGGCACAAACTTGTTGAAGCGTCAGCGTACTAAATGTTAAAATGTTTTATTTTCGATTTGAGACAGCGGTAACGCTAGCTCGTGCGTTTATCGCTCCTCGTTGCTAACGTTAGCTAGCGACAGCAATGACACAGTGCGTGGAGCTCTCCGTCAACAACATCACAACAATGCGAGTGGGTAGTTAGCTGACCCAACTGCCGTGCCCAGCTGCTGTGGATCAGGTTGGGAAGGACACACAGTGACACCTGCGTGAAGGTGGTGTTTTGTAAACTCTGTTAACGCTCCATAAGATTGCAAACGTCATTTGTAGGAACTCGTTATCAAGATTAAGTAGCACCAAAGGAACAAGCTAGCTTAAAACTCCTTGCGTTTTAATGTCAACAAATTCTTCGTTAACGTATCGCTCAATTAGAGACAAAGTTGCTAGAAAATTTAGTAAGCGCATGATGTTAACATGTGCATAATTACATGTGAGGTACAGCGGGGGTAACGTTAAAAGCTAACTGACATTTGTGAGAACAAGCAAGTCTCCGTGGTTACCGTTAATAACATTCAACGGCTGTGAGATAGCTTTATGAATTTTGTGACTACACAATGCGTGTGATAAGTAAGCTAATCTAAGTAAGTTGGTCTCTGTTAGCTTGGAACTGCGTGACTTAACTGTCGTGTCACTGACATGAATGTGAAAGTGTCTTTGAGTTCTGTAACGTTAGCTTTCGGTTAGCACAGCTCAGCTAAGCTGTGTCACCCGGTCGTGTGTAGAAGGGAACCCCAGACTAGCGAAAGATCTCGCGAGAGTGGTCATTAGATCGCAAACCGTGATCTTTCTTTAAACGTAACCTGCAGTTTTCAACCTACCCAGAGCTTAACAATAGAGTTGTCATCGTAGAAAGCACAACTGTTTTGTACAGCGGGCACACTGAAGAAACAACGCACACACATCCCGCGAGAGTTTCACAAATCTGGGTATCCCTTCCAGACAGGACCGTGTCACCCTGATCTAACCAGGCCAGTTTAGCTGGTGTGACAGTGAGCAGGTCAGTGGTTAGCTAGTGCAAAATAGTTAACTTGTATTGCTGAGTAAAATGCTTGGAACTGTCATAGACTGTAGGTGCTGTTTGTGTAAATAATTAGTAACCAGCCGAGCTAACCAGCAGCTGGGGAAGCTACGTCGAGTCAGAGGGACCAGGAAGTTGAACGAACCAAAGTGGGGCATTGCAAACACGTGTCTTGTTTTGGGTCACTTTGGAGCCAGCCTCGGACCAGACCTGGCGTGTAGACGCTGCTGTGAGAAATGGTTAACTCTCAGTCTTCTGTCGTTAGTCTCGATTTGCACTGAATTTAGGTATCCGGTGTCAGTGTTACGTTTTAGTGTTTTATTTCCACTTTTTTACGGCGTGCGCTGAAGGATGAGATCCGGCGAGGTGAATATTTAAATAGGTTTAATATTTTGCTCAGCGTTACATGAGATTGAAATAGCATAATCTGTGTTAAAGTTAAACAACAGAAGTTTGGTCAGTTTAAACTACATGTAAAAAAGGAATCAGGTGGTTATTTTTCATCAGAAAACTGGGCTTTGAATTTTATATTGCATTCCGTATTTGATCCCACACGTGTGCTACATGTGGGTTTTAGTTGTGATTTTTAGTTCATGCATTTTGTCATGATGATACTAGTGTGTCGGTTTTCCTGTTCTAGGCATGCATGTTGCATGTTTTAGACAGTGACTACTGTAAATAACATTTAAAGTGTTAGAATTTATTCTTATTGACGTGCTTGTGTTTGTTAGCCATGCCTAGCTAAGTAAAGATGAGTCTTGTTGGAAATATTTAAAGACACTTTATGGACAAAAGCAGGCAAAGTAATAAAATCTTAAACGTTCAAAGTTTGAGCTCCTAAGTTTCATATTCGGTTGTGAAAAAAGCATGAGATTGTAAACCTCTCTGTGTAGATGCCATGTCTCTGTGAAGTTGATGTTTTTTTACCCTACATTTTCCTAAAGTCAGATGTAATGTCTTCAGGTTTCTATATTTTACAAGAGATTTTATTTATACTTGAATAATCACATTTGAGAGACTAGATCCTGCACAGGTTATGACAATTTTGCTTGAAAGTAGGGCTGCAAATTATTATTTTCATTATCGATTAGCCTAATCTAGTAATTTATTAATTGTTTGGTCTATAAAATGTAAGAAAATAGTGAAAATCTGTTGATCAGTGTTTTCCAAAGCCCAAGATGATGCCCTCAAATGTCCCCAAAGGTCTTTTCTGTGATAGAGGAGTAAAGAAACCAGAAAATACATTAATATTTGAATTTAGTTGACAGCTAATTGGTTCATTGTTGCAGCTCTAATGAAACAATTGGAATTTATTATTGTTAATGTGCTTATGTTCATTAGCTTGGTTCATCCAATAACTCGAGCAGAGATCAGCCCCTTTTTTTTCAGTATTTGAGACACAGTTTGGAGAAAAAGTTACTTAATGTGGAGTCAGCAGGCGATGCAATAGGAGCACAACTTTAAACCTAGAATTCTCAAGTCTTACAGTATGTTGTGAAAGTTTGGTCAAGAGTTAGGTGAAAGTAGCATGAGACTGTAAACGTCTCTCAATGTGTAGATGCACATTTAAATTTATAGTTTGCTCAATGTCTGTGTGAAGTTCATGTTTTTTACACTACCTTCATTTCATGGGAGATTTAATGTTCTATCATGTATGGATGCACAATGTGGATTTTTTTTCAGCCAATACTGGTAACTGATAATTACCTGCTTCTCATGTCTGATAAGATAACTGATAATTTTACTTTTTTGTTTTTGTAAAAATAAATAAATAAATAAATAAAAAGAACTTATAAGAACATATAATCGGTAGTTTATGCAGACCAGATAGTAAGAAAGGTTAAGATATAGTCAGAGAAGATGGATTATTTAATATGCCACAACCCAGACTGAACCAAATCTGACAAAACAAAGAACAGTTTTAATTCTTGAAATATTTATTTAGTGTTTTTGTTGTTGTTGTTGTTGTTTTAAGTAAAGTACATCAAAAACTTAATAAATATGCTTTTGCTTTTATAGAGCATTTTTCTAAAAAAAAAAACTCAAAATAAATCTTGCGACATAATCTGTCAAATCAGATAATATTATAGTCAATATTTATGGTTATAATTTACTAATAGGAATAATAAATACTAATATGATTTTCTAATTATTGGACAATAATTTATAGCTGCAGTATTTGTTGTACATCCCTGTTATGCACAATAAACTAACGCTGGAAATTCTCACATATGAGAGGCTGAAACCTTTTTTTCTGCCAACCTACTAATCCATTAATCCACAATTGTTTCATCTCTAAACATTTTTTTTTTTTTTTGGAATAGTTTCATTCATTGTTTTTATTTGTGATCAAATGTTTTTAGCACTGTGCATGAGATGTTAACAGGAGGACATAAATATTTGTCTTGCAGATGGATCCTGGACAGGATTTACTTCTCGCTGCCCTCAGTGAGAGTGGCATTTGTCCAAATGATATTGGCCTCTTTGATGTTGATTCTCAGGATGTTGCACAGCCCTCTACAACCCAGCAAGTAAGATGATCCTCAGTTTTTGTTCTAAAATTTATTTTTTTAAAATAGATTCACAACTGCATATTGATGTTCTGGTTTCTGTTTCTCTTCTAGTCTATCTCCATCAGTGCCCTGGATGTTGGTGTGGGGACAGAGTCAGTGGATGTTGTTCGAACTGAGCCTCCAGCTCCAGTCCCTATAGTTACTATCAGGGTGAGATTACAGAACATGAATTCCCCTTAATGAATTATTGAAGACACAGTGTAATATGGCCGCTGATGCTTTGTATTGTGGTATATATTAAAAATCCACTCTTGTCTCTTCCTAATGTTTCCAACAGCACAAACCTCAGCCATCAACCACCACGTTTGTCTTAAATCAGCTGAATCAGTTGCCGTCACTTGGAACTGTTGTGACCAAACAGTCGGCCACGAACAATATCAAACACACCATAACCGTCACCAAGGTGGTCCATGTCGCTAACTCAGCACTGCGAGGATCTTCGACCCCTTCCTCCACAAGTATCCCTCCTTCAGCGTCCACAGTAGTGCCTTCTAACAGAGATCAGGTACGTTTGTGGAAACCCGCTTTTTTATGCTCGAAATCTCAATTCTCTTAAAAGGCGAGAACATCGCAGAGAAAAGCATTTTTGTTTATGTTTTTAGCAGATTCAGTTGAAAGACCTCCTTCGGACCGGCAATGTGAAGAGCACAGGTCTAAAGGGCAACAGTCTGATGGAGCTCATGAAGCTGAAGCCTCCACCTGACATTACTACACCAGTAGCAACGGCAACAGCGACAGGTAATTTACTGTTATTTGAAGTTTAATGCTGTTAAAATGTGCTTTCTTCACCCATCAGGCCTGAGCAATATTAATATTTTACATGTTGATTAATACTTAGCAAACAGGTTATAAGAACCATAGTGTTGAGGTTCATAGAACCAAGATAATGAGCTAAAAGCTGTAGAGTTTGGTGGTGGGCCAAGCTTAGCTAACCAGGGCTAACAATGGCCTGAGGTGGAGTCAAAGGTCATAGGAAGAGCTTACCTGGCTTTGGGCAAGTAGACGGGAGCAGGTAATTTAAATAAAGATGTCAGAGCAGCAGCTCATTTCTTATCCACCTGGTTCTATTACTGTCTGGGCAGAGTATAATATTTAACGACTCAGGATGACTATCATTAGGGTTTTATGGTACTTTCACAGTATTCTTATTGGTTCTGCTTCATTGCTAAAATATAGCGTTCTCAAAAATAGATTTTAACAATGATAAATTCAGAAGAGGCTTAGAAGTGAATGTTTTGAATGGAACTAAATTTGTTTCTAGAGCAGCAACAACAAAGTCACAATAAAACTCAATAATATCTCACTGGAAACAAATCTGAAATGTCAATAAAATTAATATATTCCCGACATCAAAATACTGAGAAGTTTAGAAAGAATGAAAAACACAAACATCAGTCAGTGTCTCTCTCCTCGTGCCTCTGCTGATGGTGAGAGGAAGGGTTGTTTTGTTTCATTCAGCAGTAGGTTTGCAAGAATGTGACACATTTTAAGATGCGTAGCAGATAAACGTACTGGCAGCTCGCATTTTAGCTTATTTGTCACAGTTTGCAGAGTTAGCGGGCCGTGCCTCTGTAAAACAGTGAGCGGATGAGAGGCTGTGGACAGAGTAGACTGAAATATCGCTTTTTGAATACGTGTTTTGATGAAGTATAACTTTTTACTCGCTAGGATTTTATGGCACTTTCTTACAGTAACAAGCGTAGTTATTGTAAACTTAGCCGAGTTCACCTGTTTCACC
>JAJHUR010102794.1:0-11736 GCA_027495735.1 Lutjanus campechanus
GCAGCTGTCTGAAAAGGAGCTAAATAATTGGCAGGTTGCAGAGTTAACAAAAGGTTCTAGGCTGTGCTGAACAAATTGGTCTTAATTTCTTTGGTTTACAGGCAATTTATGATTTGCATGCTCATTTTAATTAAAATGCATGACTTTAATGTTTAGCACATTGAATAATACCTTAACTTCAGGCGTTACTTAAAAGAAGGTCATTCTATAGCTGCAATTCAGCAATAAGAAACACACCCTTGTGTACTTGATTCCCTTTTATGTTGGGTATTTGTTGTGGCTTCATGAAGATTAAAAAGAACAGTAATAGCCGACAGCTCTTTCAGTAAATATTCTGGCACAGAGGTGATAAGAAAAGAATTTGAATTCCCACAGTAATGGCATAAAAAGCTGTCAAGAATTATATTCTGTTTGGAAACTGTCATATAGTATGAAGAGCCGCATTATTAAAAGCATAATCCCTTTATGTGGAGATTCTTACATAAATAAACATCCTGCTACACTAATATAAAACTAATTCAACTCAGTTTAAAGCATTTTGCTTTTCCTGTTAGCTGGTCTTTACACCTGGTGACAGGCAGGTCTGTCCTACAAATGAACTAATGTGTGTGTGTGTGTGAGGAGAAGAGCTCAGTAGTTACTGTAGTTTTAATGCTTTAATAAATTGTGAGTAGTTAACAGGGAACGAATGAGGAACACATTTTACTACTTCACCTTAGGAGAGACAAAACAGGTAAGTAATCATAAGGTAATGAGGAATATTCAGTATTATGTATCACTTTACTTTATGGGACACAAAAGTAATGAGGAACTACTTAGTAACTACTTAGTATTATGTGTTTTTTTAAGCCTTTTTTTATTCAGGGTAGGTATACGGAGAGCATTGCTCTCTTTTGCAGGAACACCCTGATCACGTTCACACAGTAACACATTCACACGTGGAAGCTGCCCAGTACAACCACTGTCTTATCTGCCGGCCACCGAGCAGCTCCACTGGAGCGGTTGAGGTTGAGGGCCTCGCTCAAGGGCACCTCAGTGGTGGTAAATGAGATAGGGGGGGTGCCGCAGTTTCACTTTCCCCTCCACCCAGATTTATCCTGCCGGTCGGGGGATTGATCCGGCAACCTTTTGGTCACAAGCTTGCTTCTCTAACCTTTAGGTCACAATGTATCACCTTACTTTGGGGGACACAAAAAGGGTAAGTAATCAAAAGGTAATGAGGGACTACTTAGTATCTATTCAGTATTAAATATTACTTTATTTTAAGTAACACAAAAATATATATATAATCATTAACTACTCTATAAAATTTGATTAGGGGTTACTTGTTAACACTAGCATTTAGTTCTTTATTCATTCCCTGGTATTCCTCAAATTTTTGTGCATCTTATCGCTGTGTGTTACCACAGTAGTTATAACTACCTCATTCGAACAAAAAACAAAAGAGCCACCCACACCAAATCAAACTTCATTTACAAAGTCCCTGAAAACCAGATCAGAGAAGTGGTAACATTGTTGTTTGACAAGTTATCTCGAGGCAGGGCAGCAATGACTCCTACACTGAAAACGCTGTCAAATCGGGCAAAGAAGAAACAAAATACATCTCATGGTTTGCCACGTTAAGGTCTAAAATGCCCAGTTTGTAACAGAGGTGAATGAATAGATCTACTGTAAATATATGAGAGAGCAGTTGGCCCAAGTTTTTGTGTTCATACTAAAGGTGTGAACTATCCACTTACCCTTTGACCAGCTCCACCACGATGAAGTCATTTCCATCACCGCTGTTATACAGGATGAGGCCATCAGACGAGGTGGTTTTGAACTGAAAGAAAAGGTGCATGGAGTAGTAGGCCTGCAGAGTGGTCAGGGTCACATAGCTGGAGCGCGACTTGAAGGTGATGGGGTCAGCGATGATGCTCTTGAAGCCGATCATGGCGTTGAGCTCGCAGTAATCGATGTCGCCGTTTTTACAGAGGTCTATGTAGGCCATGCCGTTGAAGGAGAGGCTCTGGAGGTGGCCAATGAAATTCGATGGCACCATGGACATGAAGCGCTTCTCTGTCACGATGCCCGTCTCAATGTTGTGGAACTCCAGTTGGGTGTGGTCACCTGCCATTTGACCTTGGGTCAGCAGAGGAGGGGGAAGGGAGGAGGAAAGTTATTGGGGGGGTACACGACAATTAAAGTGACAACGCTTTGCAATTAAAGGGTCAACAACAGATCTTTTATATAATGACAGCAATAACATATGACATTACATTACATTACTAAAACTAGTTGTAGACAAAAAGCACTCAAGCATAATGCAAGAGGGTAACACTTTTTGAAGAGGTGTGAATAAGACTGTCATTACCCTGTCATAACCATGTCATGAACATTAAACAGTCTTTAAGCATGTTTATGACTGTTGTCATTAAGTGTCATTTGGTCAATGTCAGAGTTGACATTGTTTGAGATGTGTTTGTTATGACAGCCTGACATGAATCAAACCAATAATGTCTTTGTTATGACACCTTGACATTAACAGTGTACAGTACCAAGGTGACTTAGCTTACAGAGTTAGCTGATGTACAGACTGGTTTGCTAATTAGGTGGCTAGCTCCATGGCTAATTGAGCCAGCTACAGATAACAGCACACAGCGGCTAGCCTACTTAAGCAACAAGTAAACTGTTATCTGAACATCAGACCATTGGTACTGCGTTCGTCAAACAGGCCTTATAGCATTTAATGACATCTTTATGATGACACCAAATGGTACCACTTTACGTGAAGTGAGGTACCTTACAGACGCACGACTTTTGGACAATCTGTTCTGTCAGTTAAGGGTAGTAACATCTGGAACAACACACCGTGTACAATAAGGGAAAGCCCTACCTACAGCACCTTTAAGGCCCGCCTCAAAAACTGGCTCAAAACAAACCAACATTGTAATCATGGCTAGGCAGAGCGCGATGCATAAACGTATGTACCGTGCTGTGTGACTGTCCGCCATGCTTGGCACTGTCTTTGTCGTTGTTGTTATGTGCGGTGCATGCCTACATATACGTATGTGTGCATGCACTGCACCTGCCTCGCCATTCTATACTGCACCGTGATATTGTTTTTGTGTACATGAATTGTGAATGGGACCGTGTACCTGTTGCTATGTATCCAATGTCTTGGTCCACTCTAAGCGGCAGGAGTGGGCCACCACATCTGAATCTAATTGTCTATGCACTTGCACTTTGGCAGCTGGCACTTTGCACCCGGCACTTTGTAGAGTTCACACTGCACTTTATGTCTATGTATAAATGGGTATTTTAATGTGAATTATTGTTTAACTCTTTGTGTATTGTTACTACTATTATTATTCCTTCTCTTTTTTTTCTTTTTTTTTTTCTCTTTTTCCTCTCCTCTACCTCTTATGCGTCTGTCTTTCTATTACCTGCCAAGGGACTGCGGATGTAAATTAGCAGGCTTGCTAACTCCGACACATTTACATTTGTATTTACATACTGATGTCCTTTAATGTGTACTGTCCCTTTCAAATAAATAAATAAATAAAAAAATAAGGAAAATATTCATGACATGCTTATAATAGTCTCACGACAGACGGCATCAAAACCAACCATGCATGACTGTAAAAAGCCATGTCAAGATATATAAACCTAAACAGTTTCTTAGTTTGATTAAGTCAAGTTGTCATAAAATACACATCTCTTCTTGTGCACATCCTTTCAAATAAAGTGCTACATGCAACAGTAAATGATCAGATGCAATTTCAAAAGTTATGTTTTTTTGTTTGTTTTTTTCTTTTTGAGTTGTTGTTCTCTGTGCAATCTTTAAATTAGTCATGAAATCTTGCTTGATGTTTCACATTAGGCAAAACATTGTTGCAAAATGTTCTCAGTACATAACAGTACATTACACACTGTGGGTCTTAAAATAACATCACATTTTTCTGCTGCTTAAGGCTCCAAATACAGTAAATCTAAATAGTTTTGTTGTAAAATGAACACAACTTCAGCGCAGTATGCCTTGTTATTGAATTTTGCAGCCATTTTTAGACAGCTCGAGGACTTGTTTTTAACATTGTCTGTTATTTTTATCAGAAAAACACATTAACGGAGGCTCTCTCCACATGAGCAAAACATCTAAGCTGCCACAGCACTGTATAGTTGTCTTTTACTCTTGCAACAGAGCTTGTATCTTACCCAGAATCTGAGAGCCCAGCAAATATTACGGATAATTTAAGTTTATGAGAAGGAAAATATGATTCTGTCAGAGGAAGAGAGGATGAGAAGTACCTTCCACGGGCGGCAGATCATCTACGGTCAGTTTCAAACTCTTGCCCCTCCTGAACACACGCACTGTGTGCCACTCATTATCGTTCAGATTCTGACCCGCAAAAATAGTCTCTGGACCTTTGCCTGCAGGACAGTCCAAACAGCGGTTAACACACATGCATGCATACACGTCACACACATTACAGACAGGCTGAGAGACAGAGAGGAGGGAGATCCAGAGGAGGACAGAGTGGAGGAGTTAAGTAGTTTGACGGAGGCAGAAAACATTAAGGTAAACATAGTTAATGGTCCATAAAAACACATCATTCTGACTTGCATTTGCTGTACTGATCGCACCATTAGATAGGGCATCAAATTTCTGGATTCTCATTGAACACCATTTTCCCCAAACCAGGAGGAGGGAGGCAGTAATCAGGATGTCACATTATAATAACCAACAATATTCACGCTAACTGTTTTGCTGCAAATGTAAAAATAAACATTGTATAATTAGACTTTTAATTATAGCTGGTGTCTCACTTATTGTGGGTTTTTTTTCATTCCTATTACGCCACTTGGTGGCAGCAAATAACTACCAAAAAGGCTACAACAGAGCGAGGCACTTAGCAACTGAGCATCACTCTCCATCTTGTTTACCTACGACAGTGCAGCCCAGTATTTGATTTTTCTCATGTCCACCACATGAAATGAAACTGTGATATGGAAAGAAATACTTGCATAATGAGAGAAGGTGGTGAAAAGAATCCCTTAGAAGCTAAAAAAGACAGAATGGAAATGCAGGAAATACAGAATGTGATTTTTTTTTTATTAGCACCCTTGAAAATAAATGGGTGTTTTGGAAAAAAGCAGCGGGCAGCTTAAAGAAACTAAGCAAATTCTGCTATTAAAGGCATAATATGCTACAATTTCTTTAAATTACTCAAATATATAACCCCTCTCAATCAGCTCTGGCCCACTACAAGTCTGCCTGTATTTCTCCTTATTTTGCTGTGCTCAGGATGCTTTTATCAACTTAAAACGTCGGTATTTGACATCCTGGGAATGAGACACAACAGGAAACTGTCTTTCTGGTGTGTTTACGAACAGCTCGGCCAAATCCTTCACCCCCATATTTCTCCTCTTACGTTTAGTGCATCTAGATAGTTGTGGTGTGAATTGCAGAGTTTTGGAGAACAGGAGGACAGATGTCTCCCTTCTCTCTCTAATATAATGAGACTAAATGGCACTCAGCATGTGTTGCTCAAAGCACCAAAAAAAAAAAAAAAAAAAAAAAAAAAAATTTAAAAAAAAAAAAAAAAAACACATTTGAAAAATTCAACACCAGTGTCTCTTTCCAGAAATCATGATCTGGTTACTCAAGATAATTCACAGACCTTGTTTTGAGCGGTTTCATGCAGGAACTATTTTCTCTCTAGCAGAAAGAAATTAGTTCCGGTAGATTCTATCACAGAAAGAAAGTAGTTCCTACATGAAACTGCTCACAACAAGGTGTGTGAAGTATCTTGAGTAACTGGGTCATGATTTCTGGAAAGAGACACTGGTGTTGACTTTTTCAAATGTATTTTTTTGGCTCTTTAAAGGTATCATCTGCAAGAATTTCCTACAGAAAATGATGTATTTACTTGACACACTAGAAATGTGTGGTGGTGGCTGCATCTGCAAAGACCCTGCCCTCTTACTGTATCTCCTTTTTTTTTACTCATTGCTGTGCTCAGGACATTTCACCAACCCAAAACATTGATATCTGACATCCTGATGCATTTAAGAACAGCTGGGACAAATCCGACTGACTCTACCTTTAAGCACCATAAACTGAGTACCATTTAGTTCCATTATATTTGAGAGAGGGCAGACATCTCTATAGCCGATACCTCCAAAATACAGACACCAAAACAATCAAGATGGATAAATAATATTACAGGTAAGAAGAAAAATATGTATTTTAGATTTTAACTGCCCCTTTAAGTCTGATGCACGTTAATTAAATCCATAAAAAATACCAAATGACCATCTAACTGAATAACATTTTACTAAGAATACTTCACATCTCTGAATCATTCCTGCACTGAATCCTGAAACCAGCATTTTAATATTGCATAAAGTGTGTCAGTGCTAGCAGGCAGTAATGGAGATGTCACACAGAATCACGGTGCCAAAAAACCTCAAAGAGAGATAATCAAATTTAGAATTGCAGATAAATCAGAGCGACTGCACCAAATCTCTGTGATCTCATGTGCAGAAAGAGAGAAAGAGAAAAAAAAATCTCTCCAAGATACACTTCTGCATTTAGAAATTCCAACACGGGTCCAATTGGGGCAACACATTATTTTTTCATGCAGCCTCCGTCTTCGAGCATCTTTGAATTGCTACACAGCTCTGATGTCTCCCTGCTGGGCACACAGGCCAATGAGGACGCGCCACTGTGACGGTATTAAAATCCCCAGGCTCCGGATACCTTTCCCGCTGTGGGGAGCATTTCAGATGGGTGCCAGGTTCATTCCCCCCTGCACCCATTTATGGCTATTTATTTCGTCCTTTTCTGCAATCTTCAAAGCCCACGATGCAATGTGTATGCAAATCTGAGGGTGCCAAAGTACTGGGACACACTCAATCTCAGAGGCACAGTTCTGCTTTGTAAGCACTAAACACCGGGGCAGGATTGAAACCAGACGACTGGCGAGGGATTAAGGAGGAGAGATATGAAATAATGGGATGGAGTTGGACTTGAAAGCATGCTTGATCTTTGCCTTCCATCATCCTGTCCTTGTTGCTCTCCAAGGAGGAAAGAAAGGGAAGGGGGAAAAGAGGTCAATTGTATTAAGAAGCACATTCCTGCACGGCATTCACTACTGCATGGCTGTTGGGTTCACGCCTGTAGTCTCGCGCAGTCCAAACAGCCAGCTGCTGGCCAGACATTAAGGGCCTTTCAGTCTGTCTGCCACGTCCAGCCCTCTGTAGTGCCCTCACTGATGGTGATCTATCTGCAATGATGGATCTACAGTGATCTCTGCCTGCCTCATTGACTTCGGGCCCACGGGAACAGTGGAGAAGTGTGGCACGGGGCAGCATGAGAAGATGTGATTATCCAGTCAATCAGGTCCGGCTGGCTGGATGACAGGGCGGATACTGGTGCCGCCTGCCCCGATGGACGCTGTGACTCACCCAGGTGGAGGGAAGCGGGACTCGCTGACCAAGCAGCAGGCCGCTATACTGCTGGATTACCGTCCACGCAGGCGTCAGAAACGAGTGCATATGGCGAAGAAAGCTCAGCAGGCTACCGTGCTGGACCAAATCTTTTCACGTCAAGGACCCCTAAACTGATACAAATTAGACCACGGACCCCCATTTGAAAAGATTTCTCCTTTTAGATGTTTAATTACAGAAAGCACGCAGTGTTTCCTCTGGAATTTTAACATAGATACGGTGCTTTGCTCATTAAAATGGTCATATTTTTATTCTTATTTTATTTTATCCAGAAAGGTCCCACTGAGATATTAGATCTCTTATTCCAGGGAGTCCCGGTCAAGACAGCAGAATGTGCAGTTTTACACAGAAGACATTTTCATGGGTTAGAAAGCATACAGTGCATTAAAAAAAAGTAAAACATACAGGCCATACCAGTGATATCCATGTCTCATTTTACCACAGGTCAAGGATGATGTAAAGAAGCAACATGTTTTCTTCAGGTGAGTTTGAAAAAGATCTTTAAAGGCATTCAAACATGGAAGTGCTTCTAAAGAAATTGTGTTTTGCAACTTCATTATGCTTAAATCAAATCTTTTTATTATACTTATTATGTATTCATTACTTCTAAAGCATGTGGACTGCACTCAGTTAACATTAAACTAAATTGCAATGTTTAAACATAAAGAGCCTTTTTTCTGTTGGGAAACATTATTTTTATGGGTGGAGTTTCGGTGGAGGCAGAAAAATTCCCTGAACACAGGAGGTAAAACTAGCTAGCAAGTTTTGTGGGCTTGTTTCTTAATAATGGCTAAAGAAAATTATTTTTTTTGTGTGAATATGTGCGGTTTCTGACTTTCCAGGACCGCTATGATCACT
Organism: Lutjanus campechanus; assembly: GCA_027495735.1. Taxonomy (NCBI): domain Eukaryota; kingdom Metazoa; phylum Chordata; class Actinopteri; order Lutjaniformes; family Lutjanidae; genus Lutjanus; species Lutjanus campechanus. The sequence goes on from JAJHUR010102794.1 coordinate 8,350, forward strand.
TGAAAAGGTTCACATTAACCAATAAGAGCAGACTAGCTGACTCTTACAGCTGCCATGGGGCTGGACGATTGTATGAGTATATCGCTGATTGGCTGATTTCAGTTTTGAAGTTTCTGTAATTTTGCTTTGCCAAACAGTGACTCAGGGGCAGCTCTGTTTTCACATCTAACACTTTGAATTAAGGATGTATTTTGAATGAACCAAAGCTGGTGATTGTTATAACACTGGACAGACGGTTTTTGGTGAGTTATATTTTGTTTCTGTCTGTCAAGCTGAAAAAGTGAAGTGTGTTTTAAGAGTTAACAACATAATTAAAGCTCATCTTAGTTTGGTAAGAGAGAGAAACTTGAATTAAGAAGGTGATTGGTTGCATTTTTCTGTTTAATAATTAAAAGAGGTCTCAAAAAGGGTCTACTGCTAAATGAATACAGAGGAAACACTGGTGTATGAAATCCATGACCGAATAGTCTCATATTTTACCATTATGTTACTTTTATGAATGGAATTACAGTGAAAATAAATCATTCCCCTTTTTGCTGAGGAGCCCCCTGGACCCACTCAAGGACCCAAGCAGGTCCCCGGACCCCCATTTGAGAACCACTGTGCCAGGCAACTTATTTGTCCAATCAATGCCTTACTAACAGAAAAGCCTGTGAAAATGTTTAAGCAAGCAGAGGTTAAATAGTGTTCAATCAATACTAATCTGCGGCAGCCATTTGCATTCACGTTTATTTGTTTAATAAACTGAGACTCCTCCGTTTTGATCACGACTCGATCTAACTGCCATCACACTGCTGAGATTAGACTATTTTCTTCTTTTTTTTCATGTTAACTACCTGCCGGCTTGACAGGAAAGTCCCTCAGCGTGCTGTAACTTTGGGGGATGTCGATGTTTATTCCCAGCTTTTAATTTAAGTAGTTAATTTTTTGTTACAAGGACCACTGAGCCAACGTGTTAGGCTCTTTATGAAACTAATTCAGTGCAACCATAAAGAACCTCCTCATAATTGCTACTTAATTTCAAGCACTCCACTGTTCTTTCCCTTCACTGGATACTAGACAGATACACAAACATAATAAGGTTTAATTTTAATTGTAATTCAGGGTATTGTAATTTTATTTTTGCTGAAGAAAGGGGAGGCTTACGAGAGCAGGAGGGGGTGTTTTACGTTCTCCTGTATTTACATCATATTCCAGCCTTCTCTTGTAAGATTTGTTATATAAAAATAGTTACATCAAAGAGACTATGATCTTGAGATTTTATGGGGAAGACTGTTGCAAGGTCCGCAGAAAATATTCACAAGTAAAACGTTAAGTTCAGCCCCCCTTTGAAAACCCAGAATTTTCCATTATGAGATCACGCTTTCTGGTATCATGACAAGGGGATATTTTATAATCTTCAGTTTGATTTTCCAGTTTGACACCAGTCATTCTCAATTTGGGGGTCAAGGTGCCAAGGTAGATGCCAGATAATTTCTGGGGGTCACACAATGTTTATAGAGAATAACATAACATATTGTAACAAGTAGCACGGAATGAGAGGCAGAAAGCAGCTCTCAGTGACGTCAGGCCCATACAGACAGATTTAACATCAGGGACAAGCACTCAAAAATATCAGCCTAAAGAAATGCAACAGCCACCTCACTAATGGTTGAAACCATAAACGAGCGCAAAAATGAGCATTACCAACATAAACCACCATGTTCTGAACACTAATAATAAACAACAATCACATGATGACTGCTCTGAATGTATGCACCAGCGAGATTTGAGCATTTTAGCCACACGCTGAAATATAACAAATGAGCTGAATAGAGAGGCACAAAAGAGGCACAACATCTTGTTCCATGAGACATGTAACATATTTCCTCAAATGTCCAGGTGGTTTAGTATATGTAGGAAAACAGAAAGAGCGCTAAAAACCAGGACAGCAGAGCACAGGAGCCACATTAGGACCCAGGACCAACATAACCCGGTGGTAGAGCATTTCAAAGAAGCAAATCACCCAGCTGCCTCTCTCAGATACGTTGGCATCGAGCACATTAGATCTCAGAGAAGAGGAGGTGATACTCCAAGAAGAAAGTTTTTATATCTTCACCCTCCAGATTCTCACACCTAGAGGTCTAAATCAACAGTGTGTTGTTTTTATTAAAGCTACTACAAGGAACTTTGATATTGTGTTGATTTTGGAGGCCCCCTGCGGACAAAAGTGGTAGTTTTTTCCACCATAATAACTACAAAATAAAACGTTAAAAATAAAATTATCTTTAAAAAAAATCCCCTCATGCTTCTTTTTAACAGGCTAACGTACGACTCACCGTGACTTTGCCTGGAAAAATGTAAACACAGGCGAGACTGTTTCATAACCAGTTAAAAACTCCTGGTAGTAGCTTTAATGCAACAGTTTTTTTTTTTCTCTTTGTTGCAATGTGATCTGACAAACCTCGAGAGGAATGTTGATGCTTGAAGTCTCTACATGATTTTAAGATTCTGTCCTTATAAAATATTTTTGAGCGAAGGTCATGTGGATTTTTCATGTATGAGATGATGAATTTGAGATGAAGATTTGATGCTTCTGTATTACTGTCTTTCTGTGTATTTTCTATGCAATTATTCGGTGTAATTTATTGAATTGTTAATGGATTTTGAATGTTTATCACCCTGTGCGATTTGAATGTTTACCCACACCTGCTGCTGCACAGCTTGTCAGCCTATTGAGGTGCAAGATGTATAAATATGGGTAGGGTTTCCAGTGTTTTCTGACCTGATGAAGATCCAAGTGAGGATTGAAACATTATCTATTAACTTTCTACATAATGTGCAAATAATTACTCTCCCTCTTCCTGAATAAAGAAGTTGCAATAGAATGTTAGTTATCATGAAAACAATGGTCCTCAAATAATTCCTAATTTAGATCTCATGTTTGAATCTATCCACGAAACCTCTGAAGTATGCCACAAGAAAGATGCTGCAAAAAAGAATTTCTGCATAAAATATAAGCACTCAGAAATAATGGCAATTAAATGTAAGTCTTCGGCTGCAGGTATGCACATATCTCTCCCCCTGTGCGTCCCACCCTTAAATCTCCAGCTCATCTATCATTTCTAACATGCACACAGGTGTAATATCCATGTAAAAGAATCTCCTGCAGCTCTTTCACACTAAATAAGTCAAAAACGAAAGATTGATGCGCGGAGAAGATTAATTACGAGGAGAAAAAGAGCCTTGGGATGTTGCTCAAGAAGGTCAGAGAGAGAATAATCACATAAAGTTGCCCTCATCACCGCATCCTGGCTGTACTGTAAATTGTGATCATCCCGCAGTTCAAGTTAATGAATAATAGAAGACCAGAATGGCAGATGAAAAAAAAAAAAAAAAGCCAATCTG
>JAJHUR010102796.1:0-18110 GCA_027495735.1 Lutjanus campechanus
TGGTAACAAAATATTAATGCTTTGTACGACTTAAGAATTGTTGTGTTTCTGATGCCTCACAATGAACTGTTTATATCTACAGAAGGCTCGGGTCCACAGAGGCCGCCATGTTGCACCTCCACTTTTCTGCAGTAGCCCAGAACGTGCAAACCAAACACTGGCTCTAGATATAGACAAGGTGTTTGCAGTCTGCAAGCTCATCACTAGATTCCTCTAAATGTGACATACTGGTGGTTCTTTAGGCTAGCTCAGCTGCTACCAAATTTAGCCAGTTATTTGGCCAGTTAGCTACTACTCTGGATAGAATATGAATATAATATTCTGTCTTTTGCAGGATTAAACAGATTTTTAACACATTTCCTAGAGGGACATTTGTTCTCGCTGTGTAAAGTGCAAGTAAATTATTAATGTGTTGTATGAAAACATTAATATTACAAATGCAATTTTATTCAATTTGCCTCAGCTGAAAAGCAGCAAGTTTTAAAGCTTTATTAAAGGACCAGTGTTTAGACTTTAGTGGCATCTAGCCGTGAGCTTGCAGACTGCAAACACCTTGTTTCACACTCCCCTTCTAAGTGTGTAGAGTGAGTGTTTGGTTTTTCCTCTTTGGGCTACTGTGGAAACATGGCACCCTCTGTATAAAGGTCTTTTTCTAAGGTAACAAAAACACATTATTTTCTTATTTTCAGATGATAATACACTAATAAAAACATACTTAAGAATCTAATGTGGCATTTCTGACTTATTCCACCAAGAAATCCATGTAAATCTTACACGCTGGAACATTAGAGAGCTTTTTATTTAAAGCCTGACAGGTATATTCTTTTTTTGAGAAGTTGAATAATGGCAATACACGAAAGGCACAAACTCAAATCTGGGCCTTAGCAAGTGTGTAATGTACATTATGTTTTTTTTTATATAACAGAATAAAATTAAACCAAACATGTATCTTTTAAAATTCTATATGGAACTGCAAAATCAGACAATAAGAAAAAAAGTCAACCTCATTACTCTGAAATGCAGTTTCATCATTCTTATTCATGTCACGTTTTATTTGATAATGTCACTTTTCATGACAGAGGAGTTGATACTAGTCTTTGTCCACACATCTTTCAGTCAATCACGTGCCCTCTTCCTCTCTTCGTTAATGGCTGCAAGTAAACTAAAGCTGTGGTCACCTGTAACTTGACATGTTGCATTTTGTCTTTTTTTTTTTTTTTACCTGTGTTTTGTATATTTGTATTTGTACATTGTCATTTGCAATTCCTCTGTTTTTTGTTACCTGCCAGGGGACTACGAATTAAAATAAGCAGTTTTGCTATAATCCAGCATGTTTACATCTTTTATTTTTAGAATGGTGTTCATTAACATTTGCTCCCCCTATCAAACAAACAAATGAAGTAAAGCCAAAATTCCTTTAAAAACAGCATGTTGACAGGATTCACTGCAGTGCTGACGAAAGATAAAACCCTCTCTGATCTGACCTTTTAACTCTGTTTTAACAAGTCGGAACTTCTCACCTTTACTGACTCAGAGGAATAAACCTCAGAAGACTAAATGTCTTTTCATTCCAGTCCAGACAAATGTAATTTTGTTATTTTTGTTCTGATTTATACAGGCACTAATGCACCAATTATCTCATGTAATGAGAATATTGATGGCCGACAGACTGTCTATAAGGCTGTTTTCTCATGTAAATATGCTTTTGTTCCACTTTAACAGGTGCTCTCTGAGCCAATTTTCCACCAAGGACAATCAAGAATAGGTGTGTGCGCCTCTTGTCTACCTGTAAATAATTCCAAAGCCTCATCTCTATCACATCAAATATTTAAGTGGCTCCCAGAGTAATAAAGTTAGGATTGATTAGAGGACGTGCCCCTGCGTTTGGACGCCTGGAGCTGAATGGAACCAATAAGAGAGGTAATTAGAGGAAGAGAAATGGGAGAGAGACTGAGAGGGGGGATACACTTGTGTCTGTCTTTGTGTTAGCATTCGTATTTAACAGATACACAGTCAAAGGGCAAGCGCTCGGTTTAACTTAGGCACTATCACAAACTGCTGTCATATCAGCAGGGGAAAGCAAACCAATTAAATCTATGTAAATATGTGACTGCACATCCACTGAGATGTGCAGTCAGCCAGATTGTCGTTATTAGATTCAGTCCAGGTCACGTGTCCAAAGTCACTAATTTGGTGTTTTATTTCTTTAATATTTCACTGTACAAAGACTACACACGTTTCTACAAAACACATGCTGCCATCTAGTGTCAAACTTGAATAATGACGTTGTTTGAGTCTGAACATGGCTGTTGAAGTCAAGTCTGGCACTGTAAGAGAAGAAGAGACCGAGACAATTGAGGACACGTGGCTGTTGCACAGATCAGCGCTTACACCTTCAGGTTGTGGGACTTCCTGTCGCCACATTCTGTCACATTTTCTAAATTAAATGCAGAAGTATTCTGATCCTTTACTTAAGTAAAATGACTAATATGTTACAAGTTAAAGTCCAGGACTGAAACTGTAACTTAAGTAAAAGTATGTAAGTATTAAGTATTAAAAGTACTCAATGAAGAAAACTGTTGTAACTGTGACTGTTATACTCTGTTATATTATCATTAGATAATTAAGACTTGTGCATTAATGTAAAAGCAAGATTTTACTGTTATAGCTGGTTCATGTGGAGCTAATTTTGAACTATTACTATTTTTTTGATTAATAAATTGTTTGATTTATAAAAAAATTCTGAAAACAGTGGAAAAAGAAAACACAATTTCCCAGAACCCTAAGTGACACCTTCACAATGTGTGTTTTTTATATATGTTATATGTCATATGGAGTGATTTAATTATCATTTACAACAAGGCTGTATAATGAGATTTCAGTGTAGTTACCTCTTGGACTGATTCATTGGAATTGTTTGAAGAAATAATAAACATATAGAACAAACTACTTTATGTGGTGGAGTGCTGAGGATGAATTAAGCAGTCTCTAACAGCCTGAGGGAAGAAGCAGATACTTTTGTATCTCTTTTCAGCTGTTTCTGAGCCGTCTTAACCAGCAATCATTTCCTTGGTTTTGCTAACATTGAGCAGTAGGTGGTTGTCTTTGCACCGCTCTGCAAGACTTTTAATTTCTCCCTGAAATGAAGTCTAATCACTGTTTGAAATGATGATGGTGGTGGTGTCATCTGCAAACTTCGCGATAGAGTTTCCTCCATGTTGGGGGCTGCAGTTGAGCTTGTGGGCGTGAACAGGCGGGGGCTGAGCACACAGCCCTGGGGGACTCCAGTGTTGAGCACTAGAGTGGAGAGGGTGAGCCTGCCAATCCGAACTGTCTCGTTTCTGTTTGTGAGTAAGTCTAAATCCAGTTGCAGTGTGGTACTGAATGCTGAGCTGAAATCAGCAAACAACTCTCTGATGTAGGTGACTGAAGACTGAGTGGAAGTGGATCTGTTGGTACTTGTACTGTTTATAACAAAGCATTATATTTTAGAAGCTCTCTGTATGTTACATATATAATAAATCAAATGTAAAGTAACTACATCTACATCCCAGAGGGAAATATTGTACTTCTTACTCCATGAATTTCAGTAAATTTGCAATTGTATGACAGTAAACTAAATATTTTGGGTTGTGGATGAAACAAAACATTTGAGGATATCATCTTGGGCTTTGGGATAGAGTGATAAACATTTCTAACAATTATCTTACATTTTATGGACAAAACATCTAATTGATTAATCTAAAAAATAATCAACAGATTAATTAGTAATGAAATTCTCATTAGTTGCAGCCCTAAAAGATTGTCAAAGATAAAATAACTTTTTATAAACTTGCAAAATAGTATATATACTCTGGTATACCATGCTTGACTGACACATAAACACATTAAAAGTCAAGGTATTTTATTATTTATAATGGGTGTCAAACATGTCCAAATACTGAAACTTATCGGGCATCCATGTTCAAAGATTATACATAAAAGAACATTATCAATAATGCTGCCAAGGAAAGAAATTCACAATTATTTCAAGCACTTATGAACAAATCAACAGCAAGGACATCATCATAGTATTCATTTTAAGGTTTTCATTTTTAGATACATCCTTTTTACTGACTTATACGTTCATTGGTTTCCTTATCCTTGATTAACTTATTGCACAAAAAAGAATTACAGTCCTGCATGCACTGAGATCCCATAAGATAGCTGAATCACTGAAATGAGGTGTGACTTACCGTTTTAAAGCTGTGGTTGGAAGTTTATTTTTTGGCGTCATTTGGGAAAAAAGTTCCATAATAATCTTTAAGTATAATGTAATTAATGTGGTCTAAAAGAAAACTAAACTTCTGCTCCTCCTCTTGATTGTGACTTTGAACAATTGCAGGTCAGGAAGTTGAGTGTCATTCCCAAAAAGTCAGTATGTGATAACCTGGGAGTGTCAATGTAAAAGTCCACTTTTGGAAACAAAACAGTCCTTTTATAATGTACAAACTGAGCCGAGGAATGGCCACAAACAAACAAAAAAAAAAACAAGATTAAAAGTTAACAGGATGAGACAAGAGACATTTACAGGATGTGAGATATGTGAAAGTGTGCATGTCCAGGTTTATGGTGTGTAAACATTTGCCTGATGTGTTGGTGTGTAAAATAATCGGCGGTGTAATTAGAGCGGTTGTAATTATCTCCTCAGAGTTTTGTGTATGCCAGTTAGTCAGGCCACCATGTTTGCAGCGTTTAAGCTGTCAGAGGAAAGTGTGGAACACGCGACTCCTCAGACTTTTAGTTCGGGGAACGTTCCTCGTGGAGAACTTGATCACCTTGTACAGGTTCGAACCGCTTCCCAGGCTGGAGAACGGGAACCAACGAGCGGTCCGTTTGTTCCCGTGAAGGTTCCAGAAGGAGGAGGAGCAGCGCTGGAAGACCTCGATGTTGACAACGTATTGACCAGGAGCCCACTGAGACACGCACACCAGAGTCACGGAGGAGGCGAAACCACATGTGTGAGGGGAGACGCCGTGAAAGACAGACTCCCCCGGCCTCACAGACGCACCCCGTTCCCAGACCATGCCAGCCTCTTCTGCCACCGCCATGCCGCTGAGGTTGCACAGGGCCTGCAGGCACACCTCCTCCAGGGGTTCCTTGTCAGGAAAACGGAGCAGGATGGCAACGAGACGAGGAACCGCACCCCGGCGCAGCAACTGGTCCTGGAGCTTAGCTGGAGGCGACAGAGGGACAGAAAATTGTTGTTTAGCATTTGACAACACTTTCAGATTTATTGTTATTATTAGCATAAACCTCACTGAAAGTGAATAGAGACCATAGGCAAGATGACTAGCAGCCTCTGCCTCACAGTGGCTTGAATATTTTCCCCTAAACTGGCTTTAAAATAAACCATGCAAACCATGCAAAACTTATTTTCTCTACCTGTTATTGTGTGTTTTACCAAGAGGTTAAACCTGATGGATTCCTTCATCTGCCTGCCATGTGCTCCTGTGCCCCTTTACAGCCCTCTTTCTCTGTCTCTGATATATTTGACCTGATGTAAAATCTTGTAGGGGATGATCTAATGTGCAGTGATGATAAAATATCCATGACAATCAAGCACCTCATTATCAAACAACACAAACTATAACATGAGTACGAACCAAGAAAGCAGGGACTCCTTTTCCAGAACTCGTCAGGAGGTATTTATAATGATACTTACAGTTGTCATAAGACATGCGTGAGATGGCTGTCGCAGCGTGAAACAGCAGTTCCTGGTCTGGACTGGTCAGCACAGAGAGCAGAGCCGTAACCAAACCTGCATCACCGAAACCTTTACGAACCACAGCTGACAGGAAACAAACAAACAAAAAAAAAAAACCTCAATGGATGAACTGAGCTAAACAAACTTACACTACATACAATGTACAAAATGTAAGGAAGAACATTTTTGCCAATGTGATTAAAAAGACTCTGTAAGTCATTATTATATATATATATATAAATTCAAAAAAGGCTTTTTGTGGAGCAACTGCTGCTACTTCTGTAGGGAGGCGGATGTGGATGTGGAGTTGGAGACAGGAGTAGAGGGACTGTGACATGAACGTGAACGTCTTCACAGAAACAGATTTCACCCGAAAGGGCTGCTGTTAACTACATCTGTCACCTGCCACTTCTGCCTGAACTGTGAACGTACAGTGTCATTATTTTGGGAAAGTCTCACCTTATTTTGAGATACTACGTCTTTCTTTTGAGATATCTCATCATTATTTTTGAGACAATTTTGTCATTATTTTGAGATGTTAAGACATTATTTCAAGAGTTTCTCATCACAATGATTGGGAACTGCTTTTTGCCATCACATTGACAGAAATAAGAAATGATTTATAAACAAAGATAGACCAGCACATATAGTAACTTACATTCCTTGGCGAGTTCAGCCACCAGTTTTGCGGTCAGCAGCGTCAGAGGTCCTCTGTGCCTCAGAGACAGGGCCAGAATCGGCAGGATCCCACTGATGACCACCTGCTCAGCAGCTCCTTTGTCTGGACACAAATAGAATTACACGTGTAAAAACAACACTGACATAAATAGACATTGAACACAACATATATTAATCGCTTTGTGAGGCCGAAGACAAAGAAAAGTTGGTCTTGACAGGTGATGTTGCATGAATATCAAGTGTATGAAGTTGTATCAGGTGTGTTTTGTTTCTAGTAATCACTGAGCCGAGTGGTGCAGTCTGTTTCAGCTTTACTTTCTACGTGATCTGTGACCCGTCTTCACCTCCTCTGCTTCTCTATCCCGCTGTTGCTCTCTTGCTAGGAGACACAAATACAGCTTAACGTCTACAGAGGACTTACAACTGTCATGCACCTGATCCCTTTACAGCCTTTCAACCCCCCTCTCGGCTCCCCTGCCCTCACCGCCACCCGCGTGGTTTTTCTGCAGGTTTTATCATTCAAAATGGGGAGCTGTTGAGCTTTACAGTAGCTGCCACCAGGAGCGGGAGGCATGCTGTCTTAATGTGTACTTGTATGCAAACACATAAGTATGTAAATTGCACGTGGCAGCAGGACTGTCTGCATTTTGCAGCTCTAATCACATCAAATGAAAGACAAACTAAATATAACGCTGGAACCATGAAACCTGCAACATGCAGTGATATGCTGAGGACGAGCGTTGGCTAAAATATATTACAATTTGAGATGAGAAATCACAGTGTAAGAGAGAGTAAATGAACTCACTCCTGTCCTTGATGTTGATCAACACTGTGTTCAGGTGCGGTTTAAGTTCGTCCTCAATCAGCTCCAAGCCGAGGACTCTGATAGCTCCTAATGCATTGTTCAGGTTGTCTGTGGAGAGAAAATGGAGACACATTAAGAGTCGTGAAATAGGACACAAATAAAAGGAGAGCAGGTGGATGCTGTATGGGAGCGTAGGAAATATGAATGTCATTACAGTTCGGTGAGAGGAGCAGGGCTGCTCATAAATCAAGTGGCATGAAAGCATGCAAATGAGGAAATATTGTGACTATAGAGGCAGTAGGACTGGGGGTCTCCGTTAGATCAGGAGGAAAGCATTCTCAACAGGTGCAAAGAATCCTTCAAATAACTGTGTGGACAAAGATAAACTTTATTCCCACACATCCTGCTTCAAAACAACTAAATGTCACTCTGCTTGCTCTGTGGTGTTTGTGGTGTTTTGAACTAAAGACTAAATTCTACAGCCACATCAGCGGTTCAGGAACTGTCCATTATCTGTCCGTTATTCTGAAATAGCCAAAAAAGAAAGAAAAAGAAAATATTAATATAATATAATATAAAAGCCCACATGTCAGACAGGCAATTATCCCAAAAACAAACATTCTCCCTGGAGCTTTTTTCTCCTTAATATCTTTGTGTATTTCAACATGCAAACATCAGGTGACACTTGTCGTCATGGTAACACGGTCACGGTTGGGTTTAGGCAACAAAGCTACTTGGATTAGGTTTAGGAACAGCTCGCGGTTCAGGTTAAAATGAACTCTGTGTTGTTATGAGTCATTAAGATTTGTCGGAGCTGTTCATAAACGCATCAGGACGTCAAATACCAACGTTTTGGGGTTGGTGAAACAGCAAAACAACGAGAAAAAATAAGGAAATACAGAAAGAGGGCAGAGTCTTTGCAGATGCAGCCACCGCCACAGACCTCTAGAGGGTCATAAGTTATGACTGAAAGGGATTATGTTGAATGAGTCTATGGGAAAATGTTGCTGATTATACATTTAATATATACTTTTTTCAATCTTTTTTTTTTTTGCCTAAAAACTAACATGCTAACATGCTCACAATGTTGATGTTTAGCAGGTATAATACCCTATATTATACTGGTAATTCAGTTGTGAAGTTCTATACTGTATGTTATCATGTGTTAGCATGCTAACATGTGCTAATTCGGTGGTTCCCAAACTTTTTCTGGAATGCTCCTTACCAGAAGCAGAAAAAAAAGTGCACCCTCATCCAAGAAAGAAACTAATAAAGAAGAATTCAAGTTGAATTTTAGTGAAATAAAGGTTAGCATCATAGAATCAGAAAACTCTAGTTTGTTCATTTCCCCTACGTTCATCATACGAACGCTAATTAGAGCTGAACAAACTACAGCGAAGTAAAAATGTTTGGGTAGGAACCCTTCCTGGACTCAGATTGAGTTTGTCTGAGGTGCTCTTTGGATAGGGATACACGTGTACTCAAAAATCACAGCAAACTCCAAGGAATTATCTTTCAAAAAAAAAAAAAATAAAATGTCTTTATTGTCAAGCTGGACCTTAAAACAAACCAATTCTGATATATTTCGTCAAGTACCAAAATGTAGGAGTTTAAAACCAACAAATTTGAGTTTGTTTGACTGTGCCATGACAATAAAGGCATTTTAAACGTTTTAAAAGAAAGTGCCTTGGAGTTTCCTGTGATTTTTGAAACTACAGTGGAGGTTGATGAAGGCGAAGTATTATGAAGGCAATCCGGTTTTTGAGTTATTTCAGTCTGGACCAAAGTATTAGACATCTGACCCTGGTATTCATTCCATTAAATGAAATTGCAGCTCTCATAGAATTAAATGAAAACATTTAAAGCTGAAGGACTACACAGACAGACAAACAGACGGACAGACAGCCTGTGAGCTGCTGCCCACCACAGTTTCATACTGCTGACCTGATCAGCTGCACGATAAGTGCTTTGGTCGAGGACACTTCATCAGTAAATAGCACTTTCCTGGTCAGATTGTCTCAGCTAATCTGTGCAAATATAAAACCCTTCAGTCGCCAGCCTAATTCTTTTGAGTGGTCCTTCAATTAACTTGTACAGGCCAGTGACACGTAGTGATTAGTAGTAGTGATCACTGTGTTTTCAGCCCTTACTACACCAAACACCAGACCATTAACTGAAGATATTTGACGACCTCTTCTCAGGTCCCATGTGTGCACGTGAAGTATAACTGAAAGAAAGTGTGCAGCTACATCCACATTCATGTCAAAGCCAATAACAAGAGCCCGCATCATGATTCACTCTGCAAATCATCAGTCGTGATTCTGTTCCACTCACCGTTTGGCGGGACGGGTTGCAGTCGACTGGATTTGCGTTTATCCCTGTGGGAACGTGAGTAAGTGTACATGAGTGGTACGTTTGGGTGTCCCATTCTGCTCCGTCCCACCGTCTCTGGACAGCTGATGGTGAAGTCTTCTCAGGTTGACATCTTCATGCACTTTTCTTGTTGTTGCTCTCTCTTGCTTTTGCTTTTCTCTTGCCTGATCTCTTTGTTTTTGTGCCAGTCTTTAGAGTCATGAGCTGCTGCTTTGAGGAAAAGTACTTCACCCTACACTACATCTCACTTTAACCCCTACTGCTGCACTCCCTGCACAGTTTGCACAGTTGTTTTGTGCAAAATAAAACTGTTGTCTACAGTATGTTTTGTACACGTCTGTCTTCCCTGTACTCCAGCTGGCTCTCTGTGTCCTCTCAGGGTTAATACAGAGCAAATCCTCGCTAAAGCTGTTCTCTCCCTCCTCGTGTGTGTGTGTCAGTGCAGTAAAGGTATTAGCACTTGGCTGACTCTGCTGAGTATATTCTTACTCCCCTAAAATCTCCCACAATGCCTTTCTGCTTCTGGAAAATCCAAGCCAAAACAACAACACAGACAGGTGAGCATCTGGCATCTGTTTTTGTACACAGGTGTACTATTAGATGGTATTTTCCCTGATCTTCAGCCTGGTGTCTGCATATAATTTAACTATTTTAAATGATTATTAGACTATTGAAGCCCATTTCTGCAAATATGATGGGAAAAAAAGTTCCCGTAAGTCTTTAAAATGAGAAACTTTCTCGAAATAATGAGTTAATATCTCAAAGTAATGAGTATTTTAAAATAATGAGAATAAGAATCAGCATCTAAGTCATGAGAAAGTTTTTCATTTTAATAACTTCCAGGATCTTTTTTTTTTTCCATCACACCGGCAGAAATTGGCTTCCACACTCGAGATGACCACATATGTTAAGTGACTGAAAATGATTTCCTTTCTTTTCTCCAGAGTTCTGTAATTCAACAAATGCTTCAATGTTAAAGTCATTTAAACTGTCAAATAAATATATGAAGACATTCTCTCTTTTTACTCAATAATCAACAAATTTAGGAACATCTTGCTCCACTTATGATATTGATCAGACAACAACAGTAACAAAGCAGTTATGAAAACTAAATCTTTATGTTTTACTTCAACTCACAAGTTTCCAGTACAAACAGACCTTTCAACAATCTATCACAGACCTGGAAATCTAAACAATAAATACAGCAGGGAAACAGGAGACATTGTAACACCAGCGAGAAATATAACCCAGACCTCTGATATTATTATCTGTTCTACATTGTGGGTTGTATGGTGTATGGACAGTGTTTGGATTTATATATACCTCTGTTGGGTTTTGTATCTGTTCACTGAAAACATAGCATAAAAAAATAATATATAGATTGGACTCAGACTACACACATATGAAACCTGCTACTAAAGAAACAGGATTCACTTAAAGGAATACTTCGACATTTTGGGGAAAAGTGCTTTCTATCCATGAGAAGATTTGCTGCGTTCATATGGGGTCATGTTTATCATGTTCCATAGAAGAATCCAGGTTTGCCCTCAGCTGATGTACAGAGGCTAGAGCCCTCAGCAGCAGCCGTGAGTTTGATTCCAGCCTGCGGGCCTTTGATTAGTCTACAACCTGTCCTATGGCTTAAAAAATGGTAATAAATAAATAGAGAAATAGAAATAAATAAAATAAAATAAAAAAAGAAGACTCCACATGAGTGGATATTAAGTGTTTTTCTTCCACTTTTACAGCATTTGCTCCTTAGCTTGCCAAGTTGTTAGTCTTGGTGGCTAACAAATTAGCAAGCTAATTTTGGTGTCCATGTGGATGTTGCCTAGCAATGGTGTTCTCAAGATTTGACCACTTAAAACACCAAGCATATCCTGCACGTAACTTCCCATGTTGTGACTATCAGCTCTCGACTTCCATTTAAAGGCAGCAATTGATAGAACTTTCTTGAGCAGCAGCTGGTTAGCTTAGCTTAGCATAAATACTGGAAAAAGCTAGCTGGAAACAGCTAGTCTGGCTCTGTCCGTAACAAAATCCAACAACCAGAATCTCTGAAGCTCACTTAATAACACATTATATCTGCTTTGTTTGTATCTGTACAAAAACTAATGTGTACAAAACAACAATTCAAAATCTTACAACTAAGAAATAGTGGCACACGATCCTCATAAAAGCACTTCCTGCTATTTTTACACTTTTGTTTTGTGAATGGATTAAACAAATGAGATGTAAGGGGTTAATTGGTGAGCTTCAGAGTTTTGTTGCCTTTGGGCAGAGCCGGGCTGGCCTTTGTCCTTGTTTCCAGTCTTGATGCTAAGCTAAGCTAACCAGCTGCTAGCTCCAGCTACATATTTAGTGTGCAGACATGTGGTATTGATCTTCTCATCTAACTCTTGGCAAAGAATTAGATAACATTTTTTCACAAAATGTCGAACTGTTCCTTTAAGTTGGACTCGAAGATGTAACGTGATACATTGATGATGAGGTCATCACAACAATCTCCATCAACCCTGCTCAACATGCGCAGAGTCTGTGTCCCATCGCTGAGTGTTCCCTTGAACAGGACTATGATTGGTTCATTAGACCTGTCACGTGACCAGGTGTCAGACAGTTCCGGTGGCATTCAGTCCACTGGACACAGTCTCATATCCTACGGACACCAATGTGAGGACGTTACTCTCCGTGTCTGCTGGCTTGCTCTGCTCTGGATGCGTCTCTACAGGGCCAGCAGCTCCACTTTCCTGTCTCATCTTCTTCCTGGCTCTGACTCGCGTCTTGCCTTTTGAAATGACCTTCCCCTGCTCGTTGACCCCTCCAGACACCTTGTGAGACTTCTCGTTGTCAGCCGGGCGGGTTTTGCGGTGGCGCCTGCGGATACGCCGCATCGGCGGACCAGAGTCAGCCGGATCTGATGCCGCCGCGCCAGACAGGATCCGAATCTGCTGTTCGATTACCATAATGATCATGTCCAGTGCAACGTCCAACATTCCCAGGCCGAGGCCATGAGTGACGTTGTCAAACGCACTGCTGTTCACCGGGTCCCTGAAACATTTCCTCATGTCCTCAAGGTGGTTCCTGAAAGACAAAGAGAGAGTGTTATTACTCTGTTTGTGCAAGGCTCCTTGGGGAAGCAAGCTTAAAGACAGATGAGAAAAATGGAAGAAATGAGAGAATATTTGTACAGCTTTCATTTGCATTTACACCATGATCAAGAAAAAATGTCTCCCAAAAACACATTTAAAAGTGAGACTGAAAAAGTAACTTTGTAAATGTAACATTAGCCACGACCTGTCATCATATTTAATACTTTTTAACTGGTTCTCAATTCTCATCCCTACTTGAAGCCATGTTACAACATGGGCACGCACTACTTACTTAGTCTCAATAATTTTGGACCAGTGTTGAACTGTATTAATCTCTGGGATGAGCTGTTTCGCCATGTTGGCATAGTCGATGTAGTCGTGGGCGAAATCCTTCATATCGTCACATAAAGCGCTGGTGTCACCTAAACACAAACACAAGTTAAAACGCAGTTTAGTCTCTTTCACTCTTCTGCATGTTATCAAGTTTAAACATTCCTCCACATTAAAGGGAAAATTTGGCACTTATCATGTGGATGTCCAGTCAGTGTTGATGGTAAACGTAGTCAACTGATGCAATAAATTCCTCAGTGTTATTTTAACTCAGAAAGCTGAGTTCTCAAAATCTTATGTTCTTCCTGTATCTACCGATGTCACTGTGATGTTGCTGGTGTTGAGGAAGAAGCGAGGGGTGTGCTACATGAGTATTTTTGTCACCCAACACTATGTTTTGGCCAACACAGTAACACCTCTAGGCTAGGGTGGTGATACACAAAAACCTGGGCGTCAGAAGGAGAAGCAGGAGAACTCCATTTTCTTTGTCACTATAACACGCACTGATTAATTTATTGCTTCAATTGACTACATTTACCCAACAACACAAGCTGGGCATACGCATAAAAAGTGCAGAATTTTCCCTTTAACACACATTTCTGTCACCTTCAGTGAGTTTGGAGAAGGAGGAGGATACAGAGGTAGTCGTGCTTGGCGTGAGGCCGAGGATACTGAGGGACTCCAGAAGGCTTTTCTTGCTGGCCGGGCCTCTGCTGACCCGAGTGTAGGCCGCCAAGGAGCGCAGGGACATCTTCTCTGGGGCCTGCAGGCGCCGTTTGATTTCATCATACGAGATGAGATACTTCCCTGAAATAAGACAGGACGATGTGAATCAGCACAGCAGGACGGGGATTCAGTCGCATTTGATCAAATCTGAATACCAAATTTGATCCTCAAATCATATCATATTCATTTAACTTAAAACATCTTGAAGTGAAGCGTTTTTTAAATCACTAAACAACAACCCAGACACTCAAAACCTCAGATTATACATTTTCTATTGAGCTGAATGTCTAAATGATTGTTTTGTTCATTGCCCTTTGGTAATTAAAAAAAAAAAGAGAGAAGATATAAAAGGGTCACAATATTCATTTTCCCCAGGATGGTGAAGTCATGACCCGCCCTCCTCTGCCTCTGATTGGCTAACCTAGTCTTACCCTAACCACACCCAGTCACACTCCTCATAAACCTACCCAGGTAAAAATGTAATATAATTCAGTGTATTATAAATATAGTTTAAGAATAAAAACCAAACCCATGAAGGCAACAAAGACTTTGTCATCCTGGGAAAAAATGTCTCAAAAGGTTTCCAGCCTTGTATTGCACCAGCTTGGAACCAGCAAAATGCAAACCAGTGATCTAAACCCAACTCCACAACTCACACAGTTTGATAAAGGTTTTATCTTCAAACAACTGGCCACTTACGAGCCTTCGATCCTTTCATGTTGGGATCCAGGAGCGACGACACCTCTGCAAAAGGCATGTGGGTAGCAGGCTGTGAGTTTGCGCTCGAGTTTGGTGGCAGTTCCTGGTTCTGGGACAAGTCCTCAGTCTGGACAGGGGCAGAAATCTGCATCTGTTGCTGAATGTGAGGCTGTATAGAGTGCATTTCCACCTGGCTCTGGTCCAGCTGAGCCTGGCCTTGTGTTTGAGGGAGGATCATCGTGTTTTCAGATAAACCCTGCAGCCCCATGCCCCCCTGCCCAACGGTGCCTGTTTGCTCTGACGACACCTGGAAGATGCCCATAACTGGTTTTACTACTGTGAACACCATGTTTCCCTGGGCATCCAGACCCACCACCCGGGTAGGTGGGTCCATGTCTTCAATAAGATGTTACCTGTCTAGCAAAGGGAGGAGGCTTAATTATCAGACCAGGCCCATGTAGTGTCACAGTATTTTAAATGGTCGTCGGTTAAATATGACCCGACAAAAGGGGAACATAGGATAACTCTCTAGAAGAAGTCAAGATAAACCTCCTTCATTGACACTGTGAGAAAATTTCACTCTCTTTGTACAGTCTCATGAAGCTTGTAATGATTCAATGCAACACCACAGATGAAGGCTCATTCTGAAAGAGAAAAAGAAAAATCATGGTTAGTACCAAAGGTTTAAATTTTTTCTTTTTCTTTTTAAAGATTCGTAGTTTACTGTGTAAACTAAGGCTGTTATGATATCAGATTTTCACTACATGATTATTGAGGCCAAAAGAATTCATGACAATTCAACAATATTTTTGCAATATCTATTGAAAATAATAATAATCAGTCAAATTCTTTAATTTTGTTGTGTTTTGTCTCTTTGGAGGGAGGTGGAGAGAGTATAATCTATATAATACAATTTCATGATTTCAGATAATTAAAAACAAATATGGTCGCTGTACATCAACAGTACTTTTTCACAGAAGTCATTCTGACATGAAATAGCAGGGTGAACAAAGGTGTTACCAATTATACTTACCAAGGCTCTGCTACACTAAATAAAACAGGACTAACTGAGATGAGATGAGATTTAAAAAAGTCAAAATTCTGAGGTATAAAGTCAAAATTATGGGATAAGAAGTCAAAATAATTATTACATAATTGACTTTCTATCTCATAATAATGACTTATATCTCATAGTTTTGACTTTTTTGTCATAATTATGACTTTACCTCATAATTTCATCTTTTTATCTCAGATTTGTGACTTTTTGTAATCTCATAATTATGACTTAATCTCACAATTTGACTTTATCTCATATTCTCTAATTATGATTTATCAAGGGATTGTTTTCTTTGACTGGTGGAAATGGGCTTCCATAGGAAATCCTTGTTGCTAATGTAACTTGCTTGCTGAATTTTTTTTAAAGATGTAACAAGGTCACAGTTTTGGTGTCAACAGTCGCTACTGTCTCCTGTCTGTCACCTCAGCCTCAGCTCTGTGAGAAGAGACGTCTGTCATTTGACAAGACTGTTTCAGCTCAAATGACTGTACAGTGTCTCTCAAAGTGCCCACAGAATAATAAAATTAACATCAACTTTTCCGTGTGTCGTACTTTATATGTGGTAAATGGTGGCGTACATGAACGCGTCATTAAATGGTTTGAGTCTCGCACTGAGAGCGTCAGTACGCATCTCAGATGAGCAAACTGATCGTATGGAGAAGGGAACCCCAGATCCGCGAAAGATCTCGCGAGAGTAATTATCTTAACCCAAACTGGATGAGTGATAAGAGTCTTTTCCTAACTCTACCCAATGTTTTTCCTCTCCCTGAACATACCCAGATCTTAACCTCCGGGTTGCCAAATTATTAAGCATAATCAATTTGGACAATGTGCACTATTCAAAACAATGCTTCCAAATCTCGCGAGAGCTTCCCAAATGAAGGGTTCCCTTCTTAGCACGACCATGCAAATTAATAACTTTAGAAAATAACACAAAAAATAAGCCTTTTCTTCTCCACTGGCCATTTTGTAAGAATTATTTTCCATAGTTATAAATTTTGATCTGTCGTTGTAAAACGAAAATGCTGACTTTTAAGCCACCAACTAACGTCGTAAAATTCATCAACATTGCTGAATGTATGTCACTAACATTCATCATGGCTGCCAGGCGCAGCCGTTGCTAGGTGTTTCTGTACACCAGGCCTGAAGCGTTACATTAGACGGTTTAAATTTTAACAGGCGCTGTTGGTTCTCTACGGGACAGGCAGCTTTGAACCTCTAACCTTCAGATTCAACTAGTGACGCTGTCCCACTCACCGAAATGCTTTCTGATCGCTCCTAAAACGACACTGATCCTAGAACGGTCCGCGTCGAACACAGCGACATTTTTCCTCCTTCTCTGCTGTTGCTTCGGCGGGTTGCAAATCAGCCGTACGTGCACCAACGCTCGAGACCCGTAATCCCACCACTCATTGGTCAGTTGACAGGTCAATCACACAACATGCGCATAGTCATTGGACAGAAATGTTGTCAGTATATCAGAAGGGGCGGTATTTCCGACTCCGATAGAATGAAAGCTTGTCGTACCTAGAAGGGAACCCAAGGTTTGCGAAACTCTCGCGCGATTTGTAAGTATTGTTCCTTCATTGTGGACTTTTTTACTCATTCTGTTGTTTAATACAGCAAAGCTATGGTTAAGATCTGAATAGGTTTATGGAAAAAAGACAAAGCAAAGCAAAACAAAACACTTGATTAGGGCTAGGGAAAAATCATGGTTTGGTTTAAAATGATAACTCTCGCGAGATATTAGGCAGGTCTAGGGTTCTCTTCTAGACACGACTATGAAATCTTAACTTGGCTTGTTTTATCTAATTTTCGGAGACATTTTCGGACACAAACGTGTCTACGTATAAGTGTAAGTAAGTGAGCGTTTCTCAGAGTGTTCCAGAGATTTTTAGGCTGAAAGATAATTTACTGGTCTTATATGTTTTTTAAATTATTTTTTAATTTCAGTTAGCCTCCAGCGTGGGTTTGCTCATTTCAGCTTAGGTTTTATTAGTTTTAACTTTAAAAATACAATATAAGGAATATTTGTCACGGGGGAGATTTTAGAATATGCAATACAGAAATTTTGTCAAGGCACCAATACCTTCTCATGCTTGCTCTGTTAACAAATTTGACAAAATTGACAAGGACTAAAACTAAAGACACTTCCTTTATATTTTTATTTAATTTTAGTTAGTTTTGTAAGTGTACTGTCGTTTCACTTATTTTATTTCAGTTAATTAAAATACAAGCAAAGTTAATTACTGAAGTTTCTCTTTTATGAGAGGCATACATGTTATCAGTAAGGAGATGGTCCACCAGATGGCGTACTGTAGCTTGGCTGCTGGATAGTTCAAGTATCTTCTGCCCAAATGTGGCCACTGTGCGCCATCTAGTGGATGTTTTAGAATATTACACATCATATTGGTGGAGAGCATCCCGAGCAAGTCTCACACAAAGGACCTAAACTGCTCCAAAAACAATTTCAGTCGAAGTACTGGATGTACTCATTCATGTGTTGATCTGAAACCCGATTCAGTTGTTTTTCTGTCACATGTGATCCTAATCAACAATTTTCTGTCCTCAGAAAATGGCATGATTATAGAGACTTGTGTCTCTAAT
>JAJHUR010102797.1:0-33831 GCA_027495735.1 Lutjanus campechanus
TATTTAGAATGACAAATAGCTGTTGATAGGTACAGTACTGTATGTACAGTATTTAAGTTAGTGTGTTTGAGTAAGATTTTGCATGTGCAGCCTATTAACATCTTTCATTTGTTTTATAGTCAAATCAATAAATGACAGCGAAGTCACATAGGAGCTCTTGCAGTCATGTGGGATCAAGACTTCCTGGTAAAATAAATCACTTTTCATCCTGTTTTCTTTTTGCACTTCTGTGTCCTCTTGAAGGATATTCAATCTGTGTGAGGGTGGCTACAATAAAAACAGCAGGTTTGTGTGCTCCAAGGCCAGAATTTTGTATTAGTTATTTTTGGGAAGCCTTGACTCATTGAACTCATGTGGATAGCCGCATTCTTGATCAGTTGTGTTTTGCTTGTTGGCAGTGTCATTGATAATCCTGTGTTTATCCTACTATTTCATATCATGCCACGAAAAAGGTCTAAAGCCAGTGCCTAAAGGTCTCTGGAGCCACAAGAGGATAAAGTATGAGCTCTGACGTCAAATCGGACTTGCTGTAAATCCTTACTTTTTAAAGAGGGTGCGTGGACGTTGTGTTTCATAGGAATAACCATTCATTGTCTCTGGGTGGGCTTGAACCACCTACCTCTCAGGTAACGGTTGATAGGTTTTCATCTCCAGGAAATGGGAGAAATAACAGATTCACTTCTCAGCCCAAGGTTGGCATGTGGTTGCTGAAAAGCCTTTGAGGCCTCTGGAGCCACATGATGAAAAAAGGGTTAGCTCTTGGAGTCTCATTGGTTAAAGGGACAAAGGGGACAAAGGGACAAAATTAAAGACAATGACAGCAAAGTGACAGAACAAAAAATAGAACAGACTCACTTTTCAGCTTCAGGTTGGCATGCGGTAGCCAAAAATGTCAACACCTTTGAGGCGTCTGGGGCCCCAAGAGGAAAAGCGTTGAGCTCTGGTTGTCTAGTGAGGTCAAGGGACCAAACAGTACTGACCACTGTTGACCAGGACCTCAAAATGGACAGACTAGTTTATAGATAAAGTATGGACCTTGTGCTTCACAGGAATAACCCTTCAGCTTCGCCGAGTAGGCTTGAAACACCAACCACCCCTCGGTTAACAGGTGAGTGGGTTGGCTGATTGTGCCAGAGAGACATGTCATCATTTGGGCACTTGAAACAGGACCTCAGCAGGACGTCAAGATGAACAGACACTTTTAAAGGGAACGTCCTTGTGCCTTGAGGAGTTATCATGCTGTGCTCTTCCATTCTTGGATCCATAATGCATAAATGCCAGATGTGTATAAGAGACAGGGCGGCAATTGACTGGCAACAAGACTGGACAGTAGAGAGGGAGGTGAACGCCCACGACCATCTGATTAGAGAGAGTAGGAGGAGTGAGAGAGTAAAGGAAATTCTGAATGACAGCGTAAGAAGGTCTTCCTGACTGAACTTAAGCTGAGCTTCATTTCATATCATGCCACGAAAAAGGTCTAAAGCCAGTGTCTAAAGGTCTCTGGAGCCACAAGAGGATAAAGTATGAGTTCTGACGTCAAATCGGACTTGCTGTAAATCCCTACGTTTTAAAGAGGGTGCATGGACGTTGTGTTTCATAAGAATAACCATTCATTGTCTCTGGGTGGGCTTGAACCACCTACCTCTCAGGTAAATAGGTTTTCATCTCCAGGAAATGGGAGAAATAACAGATTCACTTCTCAGCTCTAGGTTGCCTCTGGTGCCACATGATGAAAAAAAGGTTACTGTAGCTCTTGGAGTCTCATTGGATAAAGGGACAAAGGGGTACTGCTGTAAAGTCCTGCTTGATAAGCAGAACCCAAACATGGACAGACAAGTGTAAAGAGAATACATGGACCTCGTGCTTATTAACATCTTTATTTTTTTTTCTAGTAAAATCAAAGACAATGACAGCAAAGTCACAGAACAAAAAATAGAACAGACTCACTTTTCAGCTTCAGGTTGGCATGTGGTAGCCAAAAACGTCAACACGTTTGAGGCGTCTGGGGCCCCAAGAGGAAAAGCGTTGAGCTCTGGTTGTCTAGTGAGGTCAAGGGACCAAACAGTACTGACCACTGTTGACCAGGACCTCAAAATGGACAGACTAGTTTATAGATAAAGTATGGACCTTGTGCTTCACAGGAATAACCCTTCAGCTTCGCCGAGTGGGCTTGAAACACCAACCACCCCTCGGTTAACAGGTGAGTGGGTTGGCTGATTGTGCCAGAGAGACATGTCATCATTTGGGCACTTGAAACAGGACCTCAGCAGGACGTCAAGATGAACAGACACTTTTAAAGGGAACGTCCTTGTGCCTTGAGGAGTTATCATGCTGTGCTCTTCCATTCTTGGATCCATAATGCATAAATGCCATGTCATTTTGATGTGATAAAGACAGAAGTTACAGATCTGAGAGTGTTTTCAGACTCTGATTTTATTAACCATTTTAATAAGGTCACAAAACACAATTTCTTCATTTTAGGCACATGCTGGCAAAATTGGACCATTTTAACCGAATGCTGAAAGGCTGGTACATATTTTTATTAGAAACTGACATATTCCGAAAGGATGAGCAGTATAACGGTACTTTGACTGCAAGGCTGCAATCATTATAGGGTGAAATGGTAAGACGTTTGTAATGAAATATTGCCCACGGAGTGGTATACATTAGGGATTAACATGTGATACATTACTTTCTATCAAGGCCAACTTAAACTTTCTGCTGCCTACTTTCTCTGCCGTTATGTATCCTGCTGACTTGGCTGTAGAAAGTGAGCGGCAGCGGACCACTCGCGGTGAAACACTGACTGTGAGGTGAGTCAAGTGGCAGGAGGCTAACAAGGTCCTGTTAGAAACAAGAGGGCTGTCTGTTGAACTTTGATAGCCCTGACCTTTTACTTTATACTGTAAGGGGCTTTCATGAGAGTGGAGTGAAATGTGTGTTGTGTTGTGCGTGTGGCTACATACACAAGTGCATGAGAGCATCTTGTCAGATTGTACTCCAAAAGATGGTGTTACTGGTATGATTGACAGGGAAACAGGGTGCAATTTGGCATCTGATTCCACAGCAGCTCGAGCATCATGTGGGCCTGTGTGTGTGTGTGTGCCTCATTAATGATTGAGTCTGAAGAGAGAGTTCTTCGGATCAAACATTTAGCTGAATCAACAACTGCTGAGCTCATCAGACCCCTCACACACACACACCCACACACCCACACACACAAAATATATAAAATATTTTAGCTATCTTCTGTGTCTTGATCCGTAAATCCAGGCGGCTTGTCAATGCCAAACAGAGCTTATGAATAGAGCTTTTAAGTTTTTGAAAGAAGTGCTGAAGAAGTGCATTAGGTCCCTTCTGTGTGTATTCATGCATTTTTGTGTGTATACACAGCAGACACACGAGCTGATGCTGTTTCTCTCCATTGTTCCTTCAAATTGAAATAAAAATATGTTTAGTCTCACTGTGAGCCTCCTGTAGCATTTGAAGAGCTCTGCAAGCCTGGACTCATGTCTGTCATTTAACAATCTGGTACTGCAAACAAAATTCATTACAATTTGGCATGTTCACACAAGAGAAATGGTGAGTTTATGACCAATAACCATGTTTTATCTAAATTTACACAGCCTGGCAAACCTAACTTATTGTAAAAACAAAAACAAAACAAAAACTATTTGTTTTAAATTAAAAATGTTACTGTCTGGGCTGCCTCAAAATTTTATGTTGACTGAATTTGAAAAGAGAGGTTGAAAAGACAAGTTGAGTTTTGTGATGATTCAAACCAAATCAACTTTTCAGGACAAATAAACTTGATAATAATTCAGCTGTTCATGTTCAATAAGCTGAAGATATTAAGTTGAAGCGACAACTCTTCAGTCACGCTAATGAACATTACAAACATTACAAATTAGTTTTCCTTTTACATTTTCTGAGTCTGAAAGGTTAATTCTTCATTTCACACAAAGAACTTAGAGCTGCAGCTGCTCCTGTTGGAACTACTTTGTTCCAGCATTGGCACAAAGACAATAAGTGAAACTGCTCCCAGTGAATTTATTAAATTTCAAGTGTAAGGTGGTAGGGACTGAATTCAATACCAACCTTCATTGTGGTTCGCGATTATTCATTATTGTGAAAACGAGCAACCATGACTTATCTTAAAGTGTATTAGACCCACAGACACAGCAAGTTTTCATCATGTAAGTTTTCGTCAAACTTTTTTAAAAAAAAGAAGAATCTCAGGAGAGTTTTAACTCTCAAACAATGCATGCTGGGAAGTTTGCTAATACCCTGATCATGTTTGTTTAGAAACTTAATTTAAAGAGAATTTGTTTATATAATCTGATATATAATTATAAGTATAGAAATTTTATGTTGAAATGACTTGAACAAATAAAACTTGTGTATGTACGTTACGTTAAAGAGTGTTTTGCCTCACCCTAAGGTGGCCCTACTGGGGCAAACAACACACCACTGTTGACCCAAATAACCCACAAAGAGACGACTTTAAAACAAGCAAATCCATGCCACGAGCCTCCATCTTCTGCTGCCTGCACAGGTGCTTTTAAGCACCTCCATCAGGCCAGGTGCACCTCATGAGCAATCAAGGGAGAGCTGGAGAGAGAGAGCAAAGGGACACAGCACAGGGAAAGCCATACAGCCGTAACAATGAGGTGATTCCACTAAATTCCTGTATGATTTGATGGCCTTTTTATGAGTGCATTTTTCACGTGTATTGTGGTTGAGATGTGGAAGAAACATCTGGTCCTGGATCTGTTGTGTCGAACCAAAGCACGGATCACTCGACCTGTATTCTTAGAGCAGCACATATACCTACATACTGTATGTTCCTCTAAAAGTGCAGATTTATTTGACCACATTGTCCTTTTTCAACCAACTATGCACAATTCAAGAGTGCAGGTCAAGATGCCTTTAGATAGCTCCATTTTCTAAATGGCTTACTTTGCAGTGTAGAATAATTCAGCTTTGAATGCAGTCAATATGATATGCTTGAAGCAAAACCTGTAAAGATTGGCTTGGGATTTAAATCTCTACATGTCGCAAAGTGATACATTGTCTATTAAAAGTAAAACTGTAAAAAAAAACAATGAATTAGTGTTGATGTTTCACAAAAGGAAACAGACAAAGAGTGTTATTAGTAGGACACTGCAAGATCATTAGGCTAATGGACTTTAATGTTCTAAAGCTCTCACAAAGGTAAACCTGAGTGCCTGAAAAGCACAACCAGAGAAATGTTTTAATGATTAAACACACCTTCAGAGGCAATCTGGATGATTTTTTTCCTCAGGCAATTATCATTACCGCTTTAGTGCCAGCTGTGGGACTTGTAACGGGAGCTTTTTCTTTTGGGTCACATGTTTCCAGTGTACTGTTATTCTTGAAAGTTTCTCCATCCAGCATGAATACCATTAAATAGATCAGAAGTTCCGGAGCTGTTCACTGACACATCAGCAGTTTGACAGCCTTATAGTGCCTGCCTAATTAAGATGCTGTACCACAGGTATTAGGCACATATTCTGCCAAACAGTTATGTGTAAGAGGGAAACAACTTCTGGTTTAACTTGACCCATGGTGGCAACACACAATCAAAATTTAGTAACTCGAACTTGAGCTTCCGTATGCCCGACATTAAGACCCCCTTTACACCTTGCAGTAAAATGTGTTTTGGGTGATTGGATTGCAAATTAAGGATGGATTGTGATCTGACCTCCACAGGTGGAGGTGGTTTGCCAACGAGTTGCCAACTAGGTGATTATATCACTAGATTTAGCAACTTTATATAAAGTGTCTAGTGACAACAGTGCAGGAGGCAGGAGGATGCTGCTCACTGCATAAGAGGAAGCTCAGTTGTAATGAGTTTCTGTGGTTACATTGACACTCTTGCTCTCAAACCTTCTCTGGATTGGACCTTCTTAAAGTGCAACTGAGCTTTTCTCATTCATTTTCTGTAGATCTCTAGATTGGGATCCTATAGCTTAAGTATGCAGTGGTTTTAAATATGTAAATAGTCTAATCTTGTAAATATCTAAATAAAGAGGCAAAGTCCCTTCTGTTCTGGTGCGCCCCATGGAACCTTACTGGTGAGAGACGAATAACTTTTTGTTCCCATTTGAATTGTGTCATCAATCACACGTTTGTCAATTTAAAAGACAACTTTACTAGTGTAGAAAGCAGTTTGTGGTAGGTTTGTTGTACTTTAGTTTTGTGTGAAACTGTTCTGTGAATTGCATCTCCCGTCTCGCACGACAAGTCATCAACAGCTATAAGAAGGCATAGAAGCGCCAAAAAACAGAATAAGAAAATGAATGTGAAAATGTAACAAATGGTTACTTTTGATCTTGAAAATAGCATGATGGTTTGTTTGATCATCTTCCCCCCTTTGTAGATTTTTTTTACTTCAAATATTCAATGTCCCTGTAGTGAGTCTGTGATTATTTGGCTAAAGATTTCTCTATCTACTTTTTATATGACTGTCGATAACTCTCTGCAACCAACACAACCACAAAGCTTTATGCAAATTCATGTGCAATGATGTCATTAATAAGTAACTGAGCATCTGGTGCCTTTTAGCAACTTCTGGAGTAGATACCTACTTTCATTGTAAAACTAGTTTGCGACACTGATCCTGGTTGGATCTAAATGTGGAGGAACATATTAATATCAGGTGTAAATGTAATCAGATTAAATCTACACTTTACAGATACACTTTCATGCAAGGTGTTAAGGGAGTGTAATTTAAAAAAAAGGTACACACACAGGTACACCAGTTTATTTTGTTTTGTATTAAAATGAATAGTAATAATTACTAGTATTGTGAAATATTTATTTTATACTTTTTAAAATACTTTTTCTAGTATTAAAATAAATACTAGAATATTTACAAACCAACTATGGTTCTAGTATTAATATAAATATCTGATAATAGCTGTAAAAATAAATAAAATCTGTAAAATATGTCTGTATGTTTGTGTTTTTACTATCCATTTCCTAGAAATGTAGATATTATAAGTCAAAAGGTAATTGAAACCAATATTACAGAGTGCATGGCATTTGTTGAATTGAGCGTCAATTCTCAGTCTCTCTTTGCCCAAAACACACACTCAGACACACACATATACTGGGAATAGGTGTCCTTTGTGTGTTTTATGTCCTATTGATGAAAGGCTGCCTCAGAGCCTTGCATCTGTCATATATCTGTTCTGGTGTTTTGTTACCACACTGGACTGTAAAAACTTAAAGTAAAAGCATTTATAGCCTTTGTAACTCAGTGGTTTGCCAACAACAAAAAGGTTTATACAAGTGATTCTTAGTGGGAACCTCTGCTACACACACACACACACACACACACACACACACACACACACACACACACAAACCTATAACTAATGTTATGTGCATATTGTATGTGTCACATACTCTGTGTGTATATGTCTGTGTATTGATCTGCTGACATGTTGACGGAAGAGCGCACGAAAGTCACAGATGGGGTGATAAATTGGTCACACTCCACATAATGTGTCACAAACCGGATAACTTGTCCCTTGGTTGCCACAGAAACGGCTTTGAATGACAGTAAAGGTGGTAGTGAGGAGATTTTAAAAAAGATAAGGCCCCTGTGTGCCCCTGTTTTTTTCCCCTCATCTCGCTGTCTCCCTCTCTCTCTCTTTCTTTCAGTAACGCGTTTACTCGTTCTCACTTTTATAACAATTTTCAAACCTAACCGATAAAATAAATGTTTTGGCATGTTTTGAAATTTCTCATATCAAAATGAACATGACATGAAAGAGATTTTTTTTGAGAACGTGTGATCACACTTTAATCCCCCTATTTAGCATCTATTAGCACTTTATAAACATTTAGTAAATACTTTACTGTAGTTTTAAACAGGAAGTAATAATTTGACACAAATAATGATTTAAATGTGATTATATTTCTCTAGAAGTAAGATTTCATTTCTATGGAGCCTTCAATGTGCTCTCATCTCTCATTTGATACTGAAGCGCAAGGTACCCTGTTGGAGCTTTATCTGATGCAGCAAGAAAGACTTTTTAACACATGATTAATGCTGTTAAAGTTTTGGCACAAAACCACTTGGTTAGGTTTAGGACCCCTTAAAAAACATTATGTACTATGTACTCACATGTCCCACATGACAGAACGTAACCACCGTAATCACCAACGTCTGTGTTCTCTGACTGCACATTCTTTATCCCTCTTTTGCTCATCTACACTCACTGCTCACACAAACACACACTACAGTGCTTATGCATCGTGTTGATGGAAAACAGACAGGGGATATTCACACATGTCAAAGGAAAAGCGCACACAGCACAAATAGTTTGGCTGCTCATTTGCTGCTGGACGCTTTGAAATGTGCAGACAAGACTGAGCATATAGCTGCTGACATGTGAGCGTGATGCTGACATGAAGTTTGCAGTCCAAACAAGGTACAGAAAAAAACTAGTTGGTAAGTTTTAGGATAAGACCATGTTTGGGGATTAACTATAGTTACATATATAGGTCATCTGATTATACTGAAGCATCTCACAAAGCAAAGTCTTGTTTTAACAATGTTTTGGTTTCACCTGACCTGTGTTTGTTTGAGCCGTCCATCCATCCCTCGTCCTCCATGTCCAGACTTTCTCTGTCTATGTCAACACCCTGGGGTGTTTTATACAGCTGTGGAGGGGTTTACGTTCAAGCCACTTGAAAATCCTGGAGCATCACTTTCAGCTGCGAATGAGTCGCTGAGGGACAGTGACAAAGCATCGGTATGTGACGAGCTGGAAATGAGACTGACAGCCGTGTCCATAGCAACGGTCTTTTTGACCTTAGAATGCCGTGACTGACCAGTCAAAAATAGAGCATGTAACAAAGACGTGTAATAATGTACAGTATTTGTCACCAGTTAACCTCTGCAAAAGATGTTTTATATTTATTCACCACAGGTTATAGTTGCTGACAAACACTTGAATCAACTTATATGACTTACAGCTACATTATACTGTGTAGTGCTTGTTACAAAATTTGGTAATAAAGAAAAGTATTTTTTATGTCTTTAAACTTTTTAAGTAATAGGCTGTTTTCATATAACTGCTAAATTAGTCGTAGATTTAATGAAATTCATCTCATTAATGTGGTTCAAAAATCGCTGATGATTGCTGTGTCTGTCTATGTTTCCTTGAGTCTGTGTAATTTCAGGATGATAAATTATTTTGTATTTTGAGACAAGATGATTTTCTTTGGTTTAGTTACAGTAATGTAGATATAATTAGCTGTGGCTCTGTTTTGTCTTAATGATCTGTAACTTTAGTAATTTCAGTGTTTTTTTTTTTTTTTTACATTAAATGTTTTCTACTTTATTTAATTTGAATTACTGAATCACCAACTGTTTCCTTTTTTCTGTTGGGCATTCACTCTTCTACATTTCTTGTTGTTCCTTATTTTAACCTCTAATATTTCCCCAAGTCTCCCATTATATCCCGTTTCATGTTTTCTCCACTTCTTCTCTTTTCCCCTCCACCTCCACCATCCTCTCCTCCTCACTGTCTCCCTCACTTCTCTCCTTCCCTCCTCTTCTCTCCACCTCCCCCTCTCTCACACTGGGCAGTCTTCCAGGCAGATTGTATGTGGTGCTGTCTATTGCTCTAATTCACCCTGACAGGACATTCATCATTAGTCACAGGCCTTAATGCTGCACCGCTGGTAAGGATTCTGCTCCTCCTCAAGAACTGTGATGTAGACCATATATACAGAATGAGCACTAAAAAACAACATTTTCTTGAAGCTCTCCTCACATACTGCTTCTTGAAAGCGCAGCACCTCGCTCACCTGCGAGACCCTTGCTTTTGTTGTGCCAAAACTCTATCTGAAAAAGAAAAAAGAAAAACAATGACTTATTCATGAGGAGCGAAAGAAATCGGACAAAGTTTGACATTGGAGCAAAAGTCTCCCTACAGAAAATAATGAACTTTTGAACACAAACAGACACAGTAAGCCTTCTGCTGACTGAAAAACGGGCATAGGCAGTTTAACTTCATTATGCTGATTTCTGAATTGAGCAATTTTCTGTAGAGTCCATCAGTAGGAATTAAATCCATCAAACGTAGGTCCAACGAAGCTTCGTCTTCGCTCTCTCTGATGTGGATCGTTGGCTGTGCTCACTTGTCAGGCCCGCTCCTCCATTCATCCTCCCCGCTGATTATTCACTTTAGGATGCTAGCGCCTCCACGCCTAATTAATTCGTACAGCATATTCTGCTGCCAATTTCAGATTTGTGTTCGTCGCACGCACAAAGACGCACGCACACGAAATGAAAACAGACGGAGCACATGTGCTTTAAACACATGGATAAATCTGGATTGCACATATACTGAGCACACACACACACACACACACAAAACCTCTTTCTACCTCATCCGCGTACAGATAGGCAAACTATTAAACCGAAACTGCAGCACACACTCGCTCAACAGCTCACACAAAGTGAATATTTGAGCATACCCCTCTGGTGTGAGTAGAGTGTTTGACTAATTATTTAAACCAGGAGTGTCCAGGGTCACTCACTGCCATCTTCAGCCCTCTGTTATATTAATTCCTAATAAGAAGTAATTTTTTTCCATTGTGCCTTTCACGACTCCCCCACTGAGCAGACAGATGAGGTGTTTGACATTTTTCCCAGCCTTAGCAAGAATAAATTGAGGATAATCTTATTTTTTGCAATTTTAGAATATCCGCGGGGTACCGCTGCCAATTAATTTAGATCATCAACTCTCTTCGGCCTCCAAGTTTCTGTCTTTGGTGTCTCATTACCTATTGCGGGCTCCTTTTCTCTTCTCAATGTGTTTGTGTCTTTTGCTGGAAATCGTTGCGCATCTCCCTGTCAACTCTAGCTTTGTAGTTTACGTTTATCCTTGGTTTATCCCTTCCTCTGTGTGCCTCTCATTGCTTTAACCGCTCCGTCTCATTTGTAGGGGAGGAAGCATGGGAGAGACAATAAAAGGAGGAGAAGAAGGGGAGAAAAAAGGACCAAGGTGAGGCAGATAAGAGTAGGACAATAATACAGTAATGAGAATGCAGTAATTAAGCAGTTCATTTTTTCCCCTCCTTCTCTTCCTCTCTCTATATCTCTCTCTCTCACACACACACTCTCTCCAATCAGACTCTCTTCATAATTTTACTTAATGATTCTGTGCAATCTATGCTCTGATCCCATGACAGTTAATGAGATTAACCTTGGGACACACAGAGATGGAGCAGACTGCACAAAACTCTCACACCCACTTATTACATATACACACTCGACTATAGGCTGTAGTGGATGGAGCTGCAGCCAGTGCAGTGCAATGCAATGGTTGCAAAAAGAAATCAGATTGTATATAAGCTTATGAGAAAATGACCCTTCTACTCACTTGATTATGCCTAACGGGGATCATTCTGTGTGTGTACGTTAGTGTGTGAGTGCATAATTAATGGACCTGCATTTTGTCAGGAGATAATCTTGAATAGTACTGAACCGATCAGCTTACTTTTTGTGCATATTCATGGCTGCTGTGCATGTGTGCTGAAGGACCTTGGTGATTCACATTTCTTGAAAAAACTTTTTTTTATGGCTCCACATCGGCAACAGAAGTATTATGTTTTCAGGTCATTCAATTTTTGTGAATGTAATATCTCCAGAATGCCTTGAGGGAATTTCTTCAAACTTGGTACAATTGTTCACTTGGACAGATTAGATTTATATGGTCAGAGGTCAAGGTCATGGTGATCCCACTTAACAGATTTATGGCCATAATTCCAAGAATTCACACCCCAAAGTTACGCACAGATATCTAATAGGATAAGCTGATGTCATTTTATATCTAAAAGGCCAAGGGTTAACTTTCTCACTGGAAATTATTCACTGGCATCACACATGTATAGTGATAACTTCCATTTTGCCAACTAGTAAATCTGATATCTTTATTTGACAGGATAGCTGAAGAGCAGACAGGAGGAGGGGAGGTAGAGAGACAGGGCATGACAAGCAGCAAAGGCCCCACAGGCAGGAGTCAAACCAGCGGCCACTGCAGACGACTGATAGCTTTAGTACACTGGGCCCATGCTCTACCATCTCTGTACCAGCTACAGAGGTGACCCAGTAATTCTACTTTTTGACTGTTCTGTTTTATACGACCATACACAGCTGACTGTCTCATTCTTCTTAATCAGCCACTTGGGGCTGTAAGTGATCAACAACTGCCTAAGTTTGAGATCATGTTTCAGCAAGGGACAGTGTATGTGGAGGTCATGTTAATGTTGGCAGAACTTTGCAAATCTCTGCCAGTTGCATCTCAGAGTTGTGGTGGCATTGCAGCAGGTGCTTCACTATCTGTTGGCTGGACGGGATCTGCACTCTACTGAGTGACCTCCTCTAGTTACCTCGGTAAACAGTTTCCTAATGAGCTTATGATCTCAATTGCCAGTTTCAAGTCTTCATCAAGAGAGCATGATGATGCTTTTAAATTATGGTCCCATATGTTCATAAACATGGTCCCATACGCATGGTATGCTCCCTAGCGCCACACTGTAGTCCAAATATGGTCACTTCTCATTCCAGAAAAACAAGATGGCCACAGCCACAATGCCAAACTCAAGGCTTCAAAACAGCAGTCCACCAGTAATGTGTGGTGAAATCTTTGTCTGGGTAGTGACCTATAAATGTGGCATATGTCCAATCCCAAGTTCATATTACACTTGGATAGACAAAATATTGTCAACATTAGTTAGGCTATAAATCAATATACGTATATGGCTACCTGAGTGTCTTTTTTCTTCATTAGACAAGGTTGAAAATCTTTTTAAGAACGAAAGATCCATGCTGACTGCTGCCCTTAAGCTATCCCCATTAAAATGTGCAAGCTGCTAGCCAGTAAAGTGAGCGGTCTGACACCAGAGCTATGCACAATAACCTTCAAAATGCTGAAAAAGTCCATCTAAGGTCCCATTCTTGTGAATGCAATATCTCAAGAACCCTTTGGTGGAATTTCTTTAAATTTGGCAAACTTCAGCTTCACTGTGATATAATGTTCAGCTGTTGATCAGCCCCTGTAAAAATAGTCTCTAAGTGAAGACAGCATGTTTTTTTTTTTTACTAGAAATTATTCAGTGGAATCACTACATACTGTATATTATACAGACATGGATATATACTGGAACTCTAGTCTGTTTATGCTGTGGCACACAAGCATGGCATCCATCTTTATGAAAGTAAGCTGGCTAAAGCTTTCTAGTGGTTGTTTTTCCAGTCAAGAAGTAGGCCTAGGGGTTTAAACTGCCCATAGACAGTGACTTCATATAGTATACTGTATGTTCATGTTACATCATTGCCCCCAACGACATTGTTGCATAAGCTCCAGAGGAGTGTGGAGATGTCAGACCATATCACTGACTGAGTGTGTACCCAGACAGTTCCACATTTGTCAGCAAATTCAACAACAAAATGATCTCTAAATAAATCACTATAACATTTTATGAGAAAAGTTAAGAAACAATATATTATCAAGATTAAATCTAATCATTTCTGCAATTACAGAGAAAAATCTCAAAGGAAAATATTCACTTTGAAATGAGGTTGTACTTGGCTATAATACCCCAAATGAATGTCTACTGCCATTTTGTCTCTGTAGTGGGTTTTTGTACCGCATGGCCTGAAAGGTGATTAAAACTGAATTATGACTGGTATCAAATCCAGATCAAGGTGACTTAAGGAAAGAGGCAGAGAATAGACAAAATGACAGAATAGAAAGGAGAAATGGGAGTGAGGAAGGGCTTATAAAATGCTCCCTGGTGGTTGAAAGGGGGAGCAGGATTTATGCCAAAGCCCCCTGTGGTCATGTGGGAGTCACACAGTGCAGCACCAGCATGCAGCTTTTAAGGAAGTACTTCAGTCACTTGCAAATCGCCACATAGGCAGAGACGGTCACTTAATGGTAATTTGATTTCTGAAAGGGACACGGGATGGAAGGTAGACAGTGCGTAAGTGGAATGAAGAAGAACATGGTGTGATGAAAGATAGACTATTTGGGTCAAGCCTTTATGGAGGATTCTCAACTTCGTGTAATCTCCACGGAGTTTAAGAAGAAGCCTTATTGCACTTTCCTTTTAGATGAGAAAAAAGGGACAACAGATGAAAAGAAAGTGTGTAAATGGAGGCAAGGAAGACAGCAACTTGGAATCTAATCAAACCAAGGACTCTTTGCTGATTGCCTCTTCAAAAACAAGAGGGCGAAAATTGGTTTGGTTTGTTTCTGTCATGAAAGCAAGAGACAATTGATACTAAAAATGGTTAAAATGTTGCCGGGGAGAAATGAAAGGAGCTTAAAGTGAAATAACTAAATTACTCGTTCACAGACCACGAGGGGGGAACAGCGATGGGTAATCTGTGGCGTCAATCCCATTCTCTTTTCTCGCCTCTTCCTCCAGTCCATTCCCTCCCTCCAACAATTACAGAGCTTTTCTAAATCCATCCCTCTCCCCTCCTCTCTGCCTTCAACACTTTCTGTCACTTCCTTATTCATGCAAAGATGCTAAAGGCCCAGAAAAGGGAAAGCCACCACATAATGGGTTTGCTTCCAAGACACGATGACCACTGATGTAGGGATATGCTATGCTCTATTTACTGCATTAGACACACCACATACACTAAAATAAACCATATTTCCCTTTGTGGGTTTATTTTACATTTTCAGAAAATAAATTAGAATGAATCAGAGAGGGATGAACATGAATAAGGATAGGGTTCTTCCAGCTCACATGTATTTATATTTACTGACACATCACTCACCTCTGCAATTCAAAATCTAGAGAACTTGTTGTAAAATACGGCACTCACCACCAGTGGTTCTCAACCTTTTTGAGTCGTGATCCCCCAGAATAATGAGGTTTATGTTTGCGACCCCCAGAAAATATCCATATTGCAGAAAGTCAGGGTGA
Source organism: Lutjanus campechanus (assembly GCA_027495735.1). Lineage (NCBI taxonomy): Eukaryota > Metazoa > Chordata > Actinopteri > Lutjaniformes > Lutjanidae > Lutjanus > Lutjanus campechanus. The sequence continues at coordinate 14,992 of JAJHUR010102797.1, forward strand.
TATTTCCAAAGCTTGGTGGGTGCTGGGGGCACTCCTTGAAACACTGGCACCTTGTTTTTCTCAGTTGATGGTGCTGCAGTCAGACGTTGAGGTGACCTACCTTAAGACACAGTCTCCTTTTCCTTTCCAGTCTCCTGCTGGCGTGAATCTTGAGCTGGATTACTTCCTCTGAGAAACCATCACTCCATAGTAGTAGCTCCATGTGATAGCGACCAAAATTGCCTATAGCTTCTTGGCTAAACACGATACAAGAGACAAAATAAGAGGTCTGTTTTTGTGTCCAATCACAACTCGTGCATGCATGCTTTCACTCTCACAAACACACTAAATAAAATCATTTCTAAGGCAAATTATATCACTGGTACACACAATATAATGTAAAAACCATAACCCACTCTTTGGTCTCACACTTTGGGCCTCATTTCCCATCATGCTTGCTGGACTGATTAGTTTGTTTGTTATAGCAGTACTCACCGCCCATTTTTTTGAACAGCTCTGGTTTTCAAAGGTAATTTCCCAACCATTCACTCTATTGACATTTAAGAAATTAATATATAACAAGTTTTAATTGTTATTATTGTTGATAATAATGTTATGCATGTATACAAACTATATTCACTGTGGCATAATGACATTATTAGTGTGACTCATTATAACCAATGCTAGCTACCCAGCTAGCCAGCCTGCTAGCAGAATTACCCATTCCCAGATGCAGTGTTTTCAGTGTTACAGCAATCTCTACCAATCAGAGATGTTGCTGTTACTCTGTAGGATTGTGGACAGTGTAGTACTTTTCCATGACACTGCAAATAAAATGTGATTTTTTTTAAAACAAGGTTGATATCATACAGACTTGTGGCTTCTACAGGAGCATATACCATCATTCACCATCCAATGGTTGCTTGACCATTGATGGTTGAGCATTCTGACAAGTCTAAAAAAAATGATAAATAATCTAAATTCGATATTCAGAATATGAATGGGATTTTCACTTCTGGAACCTCACTGTTGAGCTCTATTTTATGTTACAAAATGCAAATGATACTTTTCATTAGTATTTGTGTCAGAGCATTGTGGTTTTTGTCAATGATTGTCATTTTTTTTTTGCTGGTTTGTGGTTTTAACCATGAGTGACAACCGTCTAGCGACTCCTGGAAATGATTTCACAACCCCCCCTGGGGGTCCAGACCCCCTGGTTGAGAACCACTGCTATAGACACACTATCATCAATAAAAGCTTACCAACAGACACTCGACGTGCCCGGCCATTCAAAAGTCAGGCTAGTGTATGAGTGAGTGTATTGTCAGTTTGAGAGTCAACAGTGAGGCAATGAAGAGGAGATTGATGGCCTCTTGAGTACACCATGCTCAGCCAAGTGCAACAATCCAACAAACAGCATCAGCTGCATTAGCGACGACAACAACCACCAACACCAGCACGAGGACATTGTCTGCAACGCAAAGTGCGGCGCCAGCTAATTAAAACATAAGTAAATCAGATCTTAATGAGTTGTAATTGTAGATAATTGCAGAGTTGTTGATGTATCATGTCTAATTGGCTCGCATTGCTGAGATAATGAGAAAAGTTTGATTACTTTATGCTAAACGTGTTAGCGAGGTAGCAGGTGTTGTTTCGAGGAGGTGTCACAAGCAATCCCATACCTCACATCTCAATCTCATCAGTCAACCTCTGCAGAGGAAGAGAGGGAATGATCTCTCCCCTGGTGTGGCTCCCAAGTCTCTAATTATACATATGAGCCAATGGGACTGGCTTTGTTCCTCTTTTACTATATTATTTAGAATATGATAAGAGTTTTACCCCATATAAAACACTGCTCTGGGTGCCAGCTGTTTGAGAGTGGCTGTTTTCATGATTTTGTATTAATGGCATACAGTAATGTTAAAAAAAAAAATCTGGTTTTGAGAATTTCAAATGTCAGGTGGTGTTGTGCAACATAGTCAGCTTCACAGCTCCATGTTACCTCTTCTTTGTAGTTTTAGTGCATATTGAGTTTATTCCCAGGATTTAATTATCAAGTTGACGCTTTCTTCTTTTTGCTTTTGATCTCCTTTCATCCCTGCCATTGTCTCTGAGAAATGCCAAAATGAATTATCTTAACTTAACTCATCTACATGCTTGACGATGGCGCTTGGCATGAGTGATATTCTAATTCCTAAGTCTGCCATCCTATACCTAGCCTAACTCTGTTACTTAAAACTGCCATTGTCCTTAAGTCCTCTGATTTAATTCCCACTTTATCTGTTCATCACGTCTCTGTTAGCCATCAAAAGCAGTTAGGACACATTTAAGCTTCAATATTCACATTGATTTGTGCAAGGCTGAGGACAAAAAAACACGATAAAAAAAGAAGAAATAAGTTACAATGGGATGAAATAAAAGGCGGAACGTAAAGTTAAAGTGCTTAAAAACACATAACTACAAAAAAAGATGGAAAAAGGCAGTCAAAACCTTAATGGTATTCATTGATCTTTCGGATGTGTTTTTGTGTGTGTGTTTGTGTGCTTTTGTGTGTGTCCTGAAGGGGATCGCGTCAATGTAGCAAGTCATGCAAGTGATTGGAATTAAAGTCAGATTACATCCTCAGGATACAAAACCTGTCCAGGTTCCCTGACCTGTATCTGCTCAGGATGTGCACGTGCATGTGTTGACACACAGGAAGCAGAACGATGAATTAGTTTACAAGGAGAATTTAGTTGACATGGAGAATTTGACAGGAAAGGAAGGAAATTTTCAAAGCTAGTATGTATAGTATTTCAATGATGGTGAAGTATTTGGCTGAAATAAAAGTTGTTAGTTCTGCTTGCAGGTAATAGAATAGATAGAGAGAGAGAGAGGCAGAGGAGCCTTCAACACACCTAAAACTAAGCAAAATGTTTGTTTTTCATCACACAAGAGTAAACTTGTAATTAAATCAAAATGGACTAAATAAATGTGCGAAAAGCTGAAGAGCTTTGTCACACATGTTTGTCTAATCACTGTTACTCAGTCGTATTGACAGAATGTGTGAATAGTGTTAAATGTTGGCACGGTTGAGTTTTTCAGTTAACGCTTAACAGTTTGTCTTGGATAATAACTTGTAAAATATGAAGTTGAGTAAATGCTTCATGTTTCTTTATTGTGTTGATAAATGTTCTCCCTTGATTCTTTTTCTGTTTTTCTTGACAAAACAACAGATGTACAAATTTGCTTTAAAAATGTAGCAGATCCAACACCATCACAAACAGACAGAGGCAGTTAATAACAGATGATGATGATGCACATGTCAGAGTGACTGATGATAGATAGATAGATAGATAGATAGATAGATAGATAGATAGATAGATAGATAGAGTCTTTTAGCTTTAGGTATCATCCTACAAGTGTGTGCACCCCCACACCGGCATACGTGTGAACAGTATCAGTGAAGCACACCCTGTGGCCCACTCATTTGCCGCCTGCCCCGATATCCACATCTGCTCACCTGCTAGGCCGCTGCTGTGCTGCATATGAATTTAAAAGTCGAACCAGTAGATCCTTCATCAGCATTAACAGGATTGGAGGTGATATTGTGTCCCAGGCGAACTGATCTTACTGCTGATAATGCTGGTTATCAGGCCCCTCTGCAGCCTTTGGGAGGAATATGTCGGCCCTGGCATCAATGCTTATATCAAAGCCTCACTGCACACCTTTGATAAAAGCTACCTGAACTCTGATTCAATGATCGATACAGATGAGCAAAGATAAGATGAATAAAAGATTTTTTATAACCTTCAGAAGACTGATTTTAGAGATTGCAGAAGCAATCACGATACTCATGAATATGCGATGCTAATAGAAAGTTTTTAAAGCTTATGCAAACTTGGATGGTGCTTTTTTACCCCTTCCTTTTTGGTGCAATCCATTAGCAATCTCAGATTACCTTGAAAGTGTCAGTGGCTTGTGTCTAATAATATAAAGCTGATTAGTTTGGTTTGCTGCGCTCACTGCACTCGGCCATGCTGTCACATCTTTTCTTCCTTTGTGTCTTGTCCTTTACTGCAGGCATCATGAAACAAATTCACTACAACGGAAATAGCACAACAAAAGGGAGTAAAGGACATGGCAAACAGGAATCAAAATGGAGCAAGCTTGATGGAGAGCCACAGTATGGCAAACCTTCAGTTTAATTTTTTTCCTCTCTGCCCACCCTCCCTTGTTACCACACCCTCCTTCTCCCCTCTTTTGCCTCCCTGCTTGGTTGGGTAATTGGATTTCAGTGGTAAGCCAGGGGTCTGCGCTCTCAGAACTTTCTGGAAGGTCAGAGGTGGCAGGGCAAGACTGTGTCACAGCTAATCTGTCCCTGGACAGCTCTGGGTAAGTCAGGAGAAACGGCACAGCGTGTGTGTGCGTTTGTGTGTGACAGAGTGAGTACCTATAAGATTTTGTGTGGACGTGTGTGGCAGGTAAGGGTCATCCTCCTTGTGCAGTCCCAGTATTGGTGGATGGCAAGAGGGAAGAGGCGAGGGAGGAGAGACAGAAACAGATATTCTGCCTTCGTCATTTATTAGGAGGTGACCCTGAAAAGCGCCTCTCCACAGACTGTAGGAGGCACTGAAGAGGAAAGTCACACACACCAACAAGCATTACCCACAGTTAGCGATGATATTCTCAGATAACAGGCAATACTCGGTCACACATCACCCTACGTGAGACCAGGTGCCCTTTGAAAAATAAAATCTTTGAAAGAACAGTTTCACAGTTTGTTTTTAGCACTTTTTTAAGTTAAAGCAACTATAAGGAGCTTATAATGCTGACATATGTGAGTTAACAAGACCATCCATGTGAAGACTGGCTATGCTTGGATTTTCCTTAAAATCAGATGAAATGAGCCTGTGTTTACATTTTCACAAGCAAAGTTTTAAGTCAGCCAGTTAAAATGAAGTAGGAGGACATTTTTATTTCGATTTTTTTGTTCATTATATTTGGAAGTGGAACCAGTGTTACATCCCAGTCTCCTGATCAAGGTCATGTTTCCCGTTATATAGTTATATTTCCTGTTTCATTTTGGTATACTCACTTTTGTTTCTCATTTCAGATACTTCACTTCCTGCCCCTGTGTGTTTCTTGTCTGTGTGATTACCTGCCCCACCCTCATTAGTTTTACCTGTCCTTCATTACCCCCTCCTCCCTTGAGTGTAAATAGTCTGTATGCTCCCCTTTGTTTGTTGCCAGTTTGTCCTTCCTTCCTTAGTTAAATGTTCCAGCATTAATTTCTCGTGTTTTCTTGGTTGTATTAGACCTTGTTTCTGTGTATTGACTCAGTCTCTGTCTTGCGTCTTGGCCGTTGCTTTTCTGGACTGTGTGCCAAGTCTTGCTGCCAGTAAAAACTTTTAAATCCACAGTTTGTCTGAGTTTTGTTATTGTGTCTTTTGTCTGTTAGCGGCTCCAAACACTACCACTTTTGTCCAGAGGGGCCTCCAAAATCAACAAAATATGAAAGTTCCTTGTAGCAGCTTTAAAGCTGGGGTAGACTGTGTATTTTTGCCATCAGTGAAACTAGAACTAGAACTAGACTTATGCTATTCCTCTTGGCTCTGTCTTCAAGCTTTAGAAAATCTATTCCATGACAGGAGAGTTTGGCCTGTCACAGGTCAGCAAGTTAGTTAGTGCTGAGGCTCTTTCCCAAAACCAAAAGTATTGGACAACCTGTGAATGAGACTCAACAGTGTATTATCTCTCTGTAGAATCACTGGACCTTTAAAAGTATAGATAGCAAAATAGGTAGATAACTTAGTTATCCGCAGATTAAACACTCCACCAGTGGCTTGCTTCTTCTGCTTTCCTCGTGCTGCAGCAACACTGGCCTTGAGCTGCCACACAGTTTGTGTGAGAGTTGGATACACTTTAATGTAATGGGGGCATAGCAGGTATTGTACATTACAAAGGGGAGCTGGTTGTGACAAGATGACAAAACCTGCGTGACTCCCAGGCCTGAGCTTTTAGCAATGTGGGTGCTGTGGGAGAATTTGTGTGGAGACATATGGTCTGACACTGGCTAATCTATTACAGGGACACACAGGGGAGATGTTAACTGTAGCCTGTGTGAAAAGCATCTCAGCGCCATGAAGGGAAGCAGACATACAGTGTGAGTGCAATGGAAGAAAAGTTACAACTTGGTGACTTGGAGATATGTTGCAAGAAGTTGCTTTTGGTACTTAATGTAATATTAATAAACTCAGACCTGCACATTAGAAAACACATTCCCTTGTGTTATGTTGGTTGCATTGAAGGTGATCTCTGCTGGTCTTGTTTTTGCACAGTTTTTACATTGCTCTTGTTCCATTTACAGAATGTGGGCTGATATGGTTAAGTGTACAAAATCTGTGGGGCCCTGCCTCGTGGTAACTTTGAGAGGATGCATTATCTACCCGATCCCAAACTAGGTTTGATCTTTACACCATTGCCCCAAGATTTGTTTTGGTGTGTGTGCGTGCCTGTGTGTGTGTGTGTGTCTCATTAGAAACTGAGCAGAATATTTAGAAAGGCCTGAGAGATTTCTCATACTAATGAACACTATCCAGAGGGGAAGAGGCACAATTTTGGGCTAGGAAGGGAGATAGTGAGAGAGTGTGATAAAAGAGAGGGAGAAGTGAGAGCAACTAGCAGAATAGCAGAGGAAAGGCTCAGCAGAGGAAGGAGTGTTTACTTATGCCAAGTCAAACCAGGACCAGGAACCTCAAAAGTAAGAACCACTGACACTGCCCATTAATCCATTTATGTTATTCTTTGGTGTCAAGACATCATCTCTGCTTATCATTACTTTACATTTCCCTAGACACTACTTTTTTCACCTCATATTGCCTTGTGCAAACTTGGTGAAACACAGACAGGAAGGAGGAGATAAAAACAGAAAGATCCATACCATTATAGCGCATGATGTTCTCATTCGCACAGCCGAATGAATGGATCATTGAGCCATGCACTCACTAGACACAAACAAATCTTATTCACCCAACAAGGAGATGTGGATGTAATGTTTATTTTGTGAATGTTAAAGCAAGAAGTGGATAAAATAAAGATGACAAGTTGTTGAGGGGAGCAGTCACGGAGTCTGCTTTGTCCTGACTGATTGCTTTGCACCCGCGATTACTCACAGATGCAGAAACTTTTGCGCACGGTGCAAGCACATGAAGAATTGCTCATGCCCCGGTGAGAGCGCGTGGACATGGGCTGAATGGGCTATATGCAGTACAGGCATGCATGTACTCATTGTTTGTCACACTGAAGGGCTCTGGTGCTCATCGCAGAATGAGTCAAACAGGAAAGAATGCGGCGAAAGCAGAGAAAGATGACTGCCTCTGAAAAATAAAATAAGGGAGTGAAGCAGACAGAGGGCATCTTGGGACGGGAAGCTGAGATATGAGACAACTTATTGCTGGCCTTGCTTTAACTCCAGCTTTTGTTTTGACTGCAGTGGTTCTGGGTTCTTGCAGTGAGTCATTATACACAAAGTGGTGTACTGGTGGAGTTTTATCATAAGAAGTAGCAGAGTAGCCTGGTGGTTACAGAGACTACTCTTGGTTGAAGTTCATTGAACCAATTAAATGTTCTTAACCAACATGCTGGCCATATTTTATATACATGTGCCATCTAGTTTCCAGTAGAGTTTGTATGGTGTGAGAAGCAAACATCATGGATCAATAAGGCATTACACATTAAAAAAGAATGAGTGGACTGCCCTTAATAACGGATGAAGCACTGAGAACCACTTGATTCTCCAAAGGACTGAGTGCTTAAAGGAAGACAACATAAGTTCAAAATAACTTTGTTTCCTCACCCTGCTGTTTGCAGCAAAAACACAACTATAGTTTTTTTTTAAACCTCAAAAACACACACACAGATACTTAGCCACACACACAAACAGGCATGACAAATACTGTGCTTCCACCAATTACCAAATCCATATGGGGTGGCAGTAGCTCAGTCCATAAGGACTTGGCTTGGGAACTGAAGGGTTACCAGTTCAACATACATATATGTATGTGTGCAGCCCCCTCGCTCTGACATCTCTCCGATGCATGTCTATAGGTCCTGTTTGTACATGTGTGTATTTCAGGCCTGTGTATGTATGTACAAAATTACAACAGAGTGAAAAATGTAATTTGATTAATCAAATATGCCTTCTTCTTCTTCTTAATACAGTTGATTGAGAAACAGCTGCCATTTGTTCACTGAGGTCAAATGAATGGGGAACCTGTCTCCTTATCCGATACTCGCTAGAGCCACTTTTTGGTTTGTCCATTCTGGGTTATGGTAGAAACATGTCAGTGCAAATTGTAAACACAGGCTCTTCTGGTAGGTAATAAGAATAATTATAGAGAAATAGTCTTCTTGCTGATGGTCTTGCTTGCTTATGCAGCTCATAGACGAATGAGTTTTAAATTGAGACTGTTTCATAAACAGTTAAAAACTCCTGCTGGGCTTATTAGGGCCCGAGAAATGCATTGGCTATAAGTGCGAGGATATAATGCTAAGTTCATTGTCTGTGATCCTCCTGGAAGTGATATTTCACAAATCTTCATTGTGCTGTGCCTAATAAAGTCAGTGATCATTCAAAGTTAAAAAGCAAAACTCTCAAAAAGCACTCACTCACTCACATGCAAGGCTGATGGTAGACATTGTGTTGTGCTAGCCTAATTTACTGTAGATAGTAGAGCTTTGTGTTTATTATTATGGTGAGTCATGGAAGCAACTCTACTGTTGGTTCTGATGGGGTTACTGCACATGGGCCATCAGCAAAGATGGTTTGCCAGTTTCTGCTTAGATGCCAAGAGGAACAAGTGCTGCGAAGAGGAACAAGTGCCTTCTGGTGACCAATCCCCCATCGGTGCAGTATGACATGCAGTATGACCTGCATCACTGGGGGTCCCCCCAGCATCTTTCATCAGGAACACTGCTGGCCTTAGTGACCTCATATAGCGTGATGTTAACAGGATGGAAGTTGGAGTCCCGGAGCACATGCTGCCTCTGAAGGCTCTCCACATTCCAGGTCTAGAGAACAAGGGCACAGACTTCATGTTGAAGGGGGGGGCACTGACAGGAGGTTCACCCTGAAATGGTGCAGCAGATTTGGACTTGGTTCGGGAATGTGAACATGGAGCTGTGTATCAATCAACACAACACCAACTGCCTGTTGGGGTTCTCCCTGATGCTGCAAGACGATCACCCCAGACCGCAACTCAGGCATGCGGTACGTGGAGATGAACCAAATTTTAATTTTAAGATCATTTAAATCCTAGCCAAACAAACAACTTTTTTTTTCAAGTATGTCAAAACAATACTGACACATGCATGTTGAAAGCTCTGTTGTAGTTCTTCCTCTGTCCATAAGCCATTTCAATGTAAATGTAAATGATGGGAGACAAGACCCACAGTCTTATTTCTGGGCAAATATTAAATCTAAAATCAAACAATCTTACAAAATTTACATTATAACCAGCTTCAAACCAAAATAGCGAGAATAACCCACAAACTTGACCAGCATGAAGAAAGTAAATTATTTTTTAAAACCAAACGTTTTGACCATTTTGACTGAAAACCTTGCCAGTGATTTGGACCTTCTGGTCAACTCTTGTCCATTTTTATAGCATATACTGCCCTTTTCCATCGTAATAACCCTGCTGAAAAGTCTGATATATTGTGTCTTCCTAACTTACTACCAGGTCCTGTCCAGTCCAACTGTATTTCACTTCTGAAGCTGTCTTCACTAACTGCCGCCTGTAATATAAGGTTGTAATAACATTCTAGAATAGTGATGTATTACAGGCATGAAAATTCCTAAAGATTTCTCTCTCTCTCTCTCTCTCTCTCTCTCTCTCTCTCTCTCTCTCTCTCTCTCTCTCTCTCTCTCACACACACACACACACACACACACACACACACACACACACACACACACACACACACACTTTTGAGGGGGAACGCCCTCTCCAGTCCCTTGTTTACCTGCCATCCCACCTCTCCATCCCCTAGTAACAGAGAGAGAGAGAGAGCAGTGGTAGACAGGGTGCTGAATATATAGTTTGAATATATATAAATGAATAGGTTAGTCTAGTCTGCCTGACACATAATGATCCTTTATCTGACCAAGGTTTATGCAAATTAGAATTTATGGCCTTGACTATTGCTCTGAAATAAAACATCATGCCTTTTACTGATAAATCCATGCTGAAATAGCAGATGCATAACAGTCCCTCCATGCTGGCAGTTTTCAGGGTTTTAAAAGAAAAAAAACCCATAAAAAACAAACAAGTTGTTGATGAGCCAGTGGGTGAATGAAATCAACTTTGTCCATTCCCCCAGTTGAAAAGTAACAAATTGCCTACTTGTAGGAGTCCCTTAAGAGTACCTTTATCAGCTCATCAAGTCCCTATCTCTCAAGCACCTATATACTGTGTCACAAGCCTATCAGTAGCTGCATCTTCAATGGCTGGCTATCATGCAAATATTTAGTTGGCAAATTGGAAAGGGCTGTTACCCATAGAGTCCAGTAGAGGGCTCCATCTGTGCTAACAGAGCAAGAGTTAAAATATTAGAACCTTTGTTTGTTGCAAAGTCCGGAGACGAAGGCAAGAGAAGGTAGCATCTTAGCAGTCCCAGGTAGCTGTATGGCCAGGAGCTCCACAAGAGGACTGTCGCTAGCCTTCTGTAAAGACAGGACATCGGGCTCAAAATGAGAAAAATCTCATCAAATTGAAAAAGCATTGTCCATTCAACCATTCAATATAAGATCTTACAGACAGTGTAACGGAGAGACAGAGTGAGTGCAGCAAGATGGATTCTTACTGTTTGAGATTATTTTGGTTAGACCACAGACCTCAACACATAGAAGATACATTGAGTTACCTTGCAGAACGGCAAAGAAAAGCAAAACAAAAGGGTAACACTTTGGCAGTGTGGTGCACAGATGGAGTGACTTACTGTGGGATGTTAATAAAGAAGATAGGCGGTACTTCAGGTTTTTAAAAAGAAGCCGAAGAACACCTTTAAGTGTTCTCTGGACAGCAAGTCACAGACCAGTGCAGGTAAAATTAAGAAGCTGTCAGAATAAAAACAGGATACAAGTTCCCTGTTCTTTCATTTACAAGATTAAATGGCCACCAAAGGTTGGAGATCCTGCTCTCTCCAAAAGCCATGATTGCAATAGTAGACCTGTTTGGAGCAAGGTCTAGAGGCAGAGGCGAGAAAAGGTAGTATCTCGCCTTCAGCTACTCCCGAACTCTGGGAACTATCTACAAAGCTCTGGAAGAAGACATAGGCTGTGACCTGTGGTCACCATGGCAAAGATGTTTGGAGGCAAGAGAAGGTTGTATTGATGGGAAAGAGAAATCCATACCTGGAACACGGAGAGCCCTCAGAGCCCAGATTAGTTCTGGAGCCCACAGCAACAGGTTGTCCATCTTCAACAGCAATGCTGACCCCAGTCCCCCCTCCCTGTTGAATGTGGGTCTGTATCAGCACACAAGAAAGTTGATGTCTCAGTTTTCCTCTGAAAGCAACATCCTACTTATTGCCCTCTTAAAGCAGGTAAGCCCACCTCATCAGGGCCACATCTGTGAACACCACTATGTCTGATGCCAAGCAGTGTTCCCAATGACAGATGCTGTGGGGACTGACAATAATGTAGATCATCCTGAACTGATGGGGGTGGTCACCAGGCGACACTTGTGCTTCCTGGCATTCAAGTGGAGGGTGGTGAACCACTTTGCAGGCAATGCATGTGCAGTGGACCCAAAGACACCAGTGGGTGAGCTGCTGCCACTACTCATAGACTGAAAATGTTGGGAGCCAGGGAGGAGCTATCTCCTGAAAAGCAGATTGCATTAACTCAAGTAACTTTAGTATTAACTGAAATAGGATCATGTTTCAAACCAGAAAATATAGTTAATACTTTAGTTTATCTAAAATGGCCAAATTTGGAGATACATGCTTTTCAAAGGACAGCAACAATCAAGAAAGCAAAGTATCAAGGTAATTTATTTGTCATTTTACAACACAGGATTGCACAATGAAATGTAAATTCTAGATTGTTCATCAATGTTTTATTTTTGAATAGAATTAAATAAAAATAATAATTAAAACACATTATGTTATGGACCCACATACACACCACACACAAAACAAAATAATTTATTAATCAATATAATATCATACTGAAGGGAATACTGAAGGTGCTTTGGGACGGTGTCTCGACTTCGTCAATTTTTGACAGGAATGAGATTTAAGAAATATCTTTCTCCGGAATCACTTATATCACTTTTAAATTGTTAATTAGTTTTTAGTTACAGTTTATTAAAGCCAGACTATACAAATTTTAAAGGTGCAAAAAAAAAATTCTTCTAAAAAAAGCTTTTACTTCCATCTCGGACAATACAGCCTTTTTTAAAGTTGTTGGATATGACCATTTTCCAGATGTGCCACATGTAAGGAAATTCAACATCGACCACCCACAGAGTGCTGAACGTTACGAGCAAAAGGAAAATGGTGAGAGCTGCAAAGGCCAAAGTGTCAAAGTCTGTTGACATTCAAATAGTTTTCCTCCTGTTAGAATCATATAATATCCTTTGTTGTTCAGACATCAACAGAATCTGTATGACGTCTGCTATATGACATCCAAACTGTTATTACAGAATTACTGGGAAAGAAACAAGTAGATAGAAAACATATGGCTGAGATTTGACTGAGGGTGACCATGCACCACGCTCTACATACAAGATCTAATATGGAATAAAGAGTGCATGTTAATACTGACAAATCTGAAATTAAAATGATTATTACCGAATCATTAAAATGAACATACCTTTCATATGATGTATACCTCAACCAAGCATTCACCTTAACATTCCTGCAGCCATCAACCCAGACATTGCCTTATCCATCTTTGACCTCAATATTCCTTCATCCATCCATCCTGCCAGTGTCTATGCTTTCATAACCCTGTTTTTTCACCATTCCTCCTCACCTCATTCTTTATCTTGCGTTATTTGTCAAAATCATCCACCCTATCATCCATCATATTAATTAGGTTCTGTGTCATTGTTCTCATCATCATTCACATGTCTATCATTGATCTCTCTCTGTTTCAGTCAAGGATGTTTAATTGTCTTCCATTATTAGTATTAAATGAATACACATGCAGTACATTTACTGCTCATTACACATTCCTGCGTGGACAGAATCGACAGCATTGTAAGACCCCAGATCATTGTAATGTGACAAGACATAGTCTATTGTAACATCTTAGAGGAGGCAAAACAAAAGTCTAAATGGATATAGAACCAAAAATAATTGCTCTTTGTCAATTAATCTTGCTGTTACACAGTTTACATTGTGTGCCTTCTTTATCTGTAACAACTCAGTGGGAATGTGACGTGAAGTTTCCATTGATGCATATTCTTTCCCAAGTATGTATAACTTAAGCTCGCTGTTATTTATTGTGTCATTGAAATTCAGAATATTTCATCCCATCTCATTTTTAAATAACACTCCTCTCTATCTCTCAAACTGGAAACAGACTCTGTCACCGCCGTTGAAACTCCCTACTTCTTCCTTGATTCAAAAGTTTTCCGTATGAGCTTTTTAAAATGAGCTCCATGCCAACAAACTTTCCTTGGCAAAAAATAATTTTCAAAAAGTTTATTATGACTTTTTGCCGTCTGTGTTGCCTTGTTTATCTTCGACTTCTGTCCCAGCTTTGTCCTAGAACATTAGGTTGTGTTTACTTCCTTGCTTTCAACACAGAAAATCTGCGCATCCACACACTGGCACACATGCACACATATACCTGAAAGCACATTCGCGTACACATAACACACACACACAGAGACACACACAGACACATCCCTTTGCCCCTGCAGCAGCAGGAGTGGTAATCTGGGTGGATAATGCCGCTTTCTGATGCTTTCTCAGATTAATCCCTGTCCTCATCGTCACTCCAGGTCCCTCTTTGAAGCTTGAAGGGGAAATCAAATGCAACTGTGTGTGTATATTTGTCTTTGAGAGATATAGAAAAAAGAGGCAGAAAGAAAGAGAATGATAAGTGTGAGTATATGCCTTAAGGGCTGTTTGTAGATATGCATTATCTGTCAATCTACTTGATCCACAGAGACAATAACAGTTCATAGACGACTTTGATCTGAATGTGCCCTTTCTATGACTGTGGGCATCCATTTTCTAAGTTTGCTTTTTTTATATGGTGTGTATTGGCTTTATTTAGCCTTGACAAAAGACAATATCACACAAACATGTTGAGGCAATAAGGATGCCACATTGCCATCAGTTTTCACAGATGGGAACTACTAAACAAGGGATAAGTGGGAATACTATGTTAGACAGGGATTATCAATTTGAGTCACTTGTCTTGGTCCTTTTCCTAAGAAAATGCTTCCATCTCCTTGGGGGATCCTTCAAGTCAGTCGTGCCCAGAACCCCGTCGAAGAAAAGCTGCCAGTGAGTATACTTAGCCTACCAGATGTCCAAACTGTGTTATTATTACTGCGAAGAAGGTGCTCTGGTTTCTGTGGCATCCTCACTCAGTAGGACTGGATAATCATTTAAACTGCAGTTTCTTTGAAATCTTACTCAAACCTTGTGACCACATGTGATTAAAGATAGTTATAATGAAAACTGAACAGGAAATTAAGAGTTCTGCATATTAGCCCAACTCTTTCTTTACCATCTAAGTCTGATGCATATCCGGGATTGCTGCAGCAAAGAACTCCTTAACCTCAGCCTCACAGTGCTGCTTTTCAAGATACCTGGATGAATTCAGCGCTTCTCCCTCAGCCAGACTGAGAACCATGGTCACAGATTTTCGAGCAGGTGGCAGTACAGTCAGCCGCAATCCTCTCTAGTGCATGTAGGAGGTCACAGTATCATGTTTTGACTTCGTGACCTCCTGTTCTCATGAAACAGCTTGCAGAGTGCGATCTGACTCCACACGTCTGTGTTTTCTGTAAAAACAGGCAGTTAGGGAGAAACTTGTCATGGATATTGATTGGTGTTTACAGTAGCCAATAGCGCTTAATGTGCGTTACCCTCCCCCAACTGGGAGTTCCCTGTTAATATGGCCGGGCCATGCAGAACACCATGGGCCTATGAGAATACAGTACCGAGGTCGTCTGACACACCAGATGCACACCATCGTATTTGTGGATATAAGCCTGCCATTGCTTGCTTGGTTTCAGTTGGCTTTGTGGTATCCACTATCTACATTTTAAACCTGGAAACCTGGAAACCTGGGCACCTGGGCCGCTAATGGTGTGACTACAAACAAGCTAGCAGCTGTTACCTTTTATTTTTGGTTTATTTGAACATTTTAATGCCAGAGCCAGGGGCACCATCATCCTGGGCTTAGCTCCGCCCAAGACAAGAGATGCAGCCCCCTACAAAAAAACAAAACAAAACAAAACAAACAAAAAACATTAAGAATACCAAACTACTTTTTTTTTTTTGCCATTGTTGGGCCAAGTACTGACATAGGTGAAGTATAACATAAGACATATATAAAAATGCTTATTTCATGAGGACTTTGAACACGATTATTTCTGGCTGTATATAGTAAGTTTCATGGCAAGGCCTCCCCCTGTGGTCCTGCAGGGCTCAGTTTTTAGCTTTCATGCACTTGTCTCATTGGCTCCCTCATCATGTCTTACAATTTGATTTACCAAATTTAGTGTCAGGGTTGCCAGGTCTGTGTGACAGAACCAGGCCAATGGCAGATCAGAACCAGCCCAACGGCCAATTAAACTAGCACCAGCAGGCAGAGAGCAAAGGCACGTCGTATTTGTGTGTATTTATGTGGGTGTGTGCCAGGTCCGTGTATGCATGTGCTTGTTTGCCCCACAAGAGTTCAAGCAGAATGGATCTCAGTACACCTGGATGACATCTCTGTATGGACATCTTTCTGAGCTTTAGTCTGGACAAGGCACATCTGCTCCTCAGCCCTGCATGGAAAGCCCCTTTTCTTTGCATCCCCACTGAGCAAAACAATGTAACACCTACCCAGTCTGCCAAAAGCCTAGTTGTAAACTGTGACAAGCACTTCATCCTTTGTTGCTCTCACAGCAGTCACTGATTGACTGCGCTGAATTGCTTCTAACATCCATCAGCTGAGACCCTGGCTCACCAAAGAGTCAGCACAGCTCTTGGTCAAGGATCTAATTTCTTTACCTGACTACTACAACTTCCTGCTGACTGGCCTTCCTGCATCTGTGCTTAGAAATGCACATCTCATTAAGAAAGCTTGAATAGTTTATCTTTCACCTCTCTATTCACAGATACAAACTTCCTTTCTGTCTGTACTCATCTGAGTCCCAGAGGTTGCTGCCATCAATTTTATGACATTTATTAAAAAAAACAAAAAACAAAGTGATAAGGGTGTTACACCAATGAACCCATTACCCTGATTCTGAGCTGTCAAATCTACTTTTTTGGACATTCTGTAACACCGAATGAAAAAGTATTTTATTTTCCCCACGTCTCCTATCTCCAGCTCTCCACAGCAAACCCTGGTCGTTTACATGAACTTGTTCAACTTTTATCAATGAATAAAGTGGCACTTAATGCACTTTGAATTATCTGTTGACTTACCCCTTAGATGCTGGAGGAATATCCAATTTTGAAATATGATCAAGGAGGAATGTAATGGAGGTTCTATTAGAGACATCAGTCAGTAAAATGAAGCAGTGCTTCTTACTTTGAGCAATTGGAAGGTTGGCTTCATGTCAATATGGTGCTGTCTGAATTTAAAGGAAAATATGAAGAGGTCCTCTGCATGCTGCAAATTCTGAGCAGTGAGTCACTGTTGTATGTATTGTTGTAGATCTCAGGTGTCATGGCTATTTCACTTAAAATTTCCTAAAAGTAGCCTTTCTACTGTGCCCATTCACTAACTGCTTTCTGATTGTTGAATACATTGTAAAAGTGAAAAAAAAGCTGAGAAAACCGAACATGAGAAACATTTCAAGGCAACTTGCTTCAATAGACAACAGTTTTTAACACCACTCAAACTCTAAAGTTCTGAAAGAAAACCAAAACATCTAACCAGCTAACGATGTTTTATTGAGATAATTTTCTTTTTTAGATACACTTGAATCTCTGAGTTTTATAACCCCCCCCCCAAAAAAAATAAAATTTGTATTTCAAATATTGTTGAAGTGAAAGTGGCTAATGATTGATAATTGCAACCGTTTGAATTTCAAGCACCAAAATAATGACAAATCAGGTTCACGGCACACTGTGAACAATTTTTGAAAACATCTCTCGAGGGTTTATAAAACTCAAGGACTCAAATTTATCATAGGTCAGCAAAACTTTGTTTACTTTATTTCAAAACTGAAGTTGGTAGCTCTTATATTGGTTAAATAGTTGTAAAACTCACAGACAGGTCTAAAAGGTGACCAATAGCATTGATTTATGTCAAAAAATATGGGGATACAAGTTTCTGCCCGACAGGAATGATATATAACAGATGCAAAAAGAGAGAAATGTTTTGAAATAAAAAGTTGTATATGATTAATCCCTTACTTTTGTCCTTCTCTGTCCAGCACATGCACAGACATAAATACAGCTTTCAGTAGTGACACTGAATAAGCTGCAGCCAGTGGATATGATAATGAGATGATCTTTCACCCTTGGCATTTATATATGACAAAACTGACAGTACAGAGCTAAAGCAGCAGCACAAACCCACACCTGGAAAGACTGAAACACACATGCAAATACGTGCATGCGCGCTGATGTACACATAACTTAGACGTTTACTCATTAATTTTTCGTTCCTTTCTCTCTTTCTCATTTTCTCTGAATGCTTGTCTTTTCCTCCCTCTCTCTGTCTCTTTTTCTGTCTTCAGGTGTCTGAGATAGATGAAAAGTGACTGTGGTGTCTCCAGGTGTCATAGATGGAAACAGGGTGATGACTCTCCTAAATGGACAGCCTGCAGCAACCTTCATCTAGACACTCATCTGCATTCAAATTCATAACTTGTTTGTCTAAGTGTGTGTGTGAACGTGTGTGCAGCTTATGTTTCTGCAGGTTTTGTACACGTTTTATACTCTAAAATATATGTATGTCTTCCATGTGTTTCCTTGGCTCAGTGCATGCACATACATGCATGTGGGAGCATACGTGTGTCTAGGATATGGTATATGGGGAAGTGCTAACAGGTGAGAAGTTGTGGGAATGGTTGCGCATTGACATGCACACACGCGCATACACACGTCACAAGGTGTCAGCTTGCAAATTGGTTTCTCTCCTCTGGGCTGACAGAGTTGACAAGCCCTTTATGAGAGGAATAAACAAGGCTGCTTTACCCCCCTCCCACCTCTCTCTCCATCCTTTCAACTTGAAGCTTCAAATCTCCTTTTAAACTGATGAACCTAATGCCACTCTTTTCTGAGTGCCCACTTATCTGCGAGACTCCTACTTCAAATCACTCCGATTACACTATCACCTTGTTTGTGAGCGTTATCGTTCTAAAACCTAAAATCACTATGACTCTATGCAGGCATTTAAATAATGTGGCAGTTGAGTGCTTGATGTTCTTGAATGTTGATACCAGATGTCTCGTGAAACTGTAGGTGGTCAGGTCTAAAAGTGAGGGGTGACTGGGTTTGTGAATAAAAATATTTAGGCCTAGCAGATTATGTTTATACTCCATAATCCACCTTTCAGCAACTCCAAAACCAGAAGATTTTGTTGGCTTTAGGTAAGGGCAGGCTTGCAGATTCTTTGTGCTTAGTTATCCAGCTGTTGGTTGTGGCTTTACATTTCTTCATATCTATCTTCTCACCTAAAATGAA
>JAJHUR010102799.1:0-10493 GCA_027495735.1 Lutjanus campechanus
GTCATTTACTTTCATTTGCAGCACAGAAGCTACAGTTTCTTTCAGCCGCAGTCGTTTTTTCTTTCCTGCAGCCGTTCAGGTTTCCTGCTCAGCCTGGACTGGATTGTTTGCTCTGTACCACATTGTAATGACCTGGCTCACATTTCTGGCATCTCTGTCAGCCCTGCTTTGGGGGAGCGATGGCTGTTTGTCTGTTTACATTTGGATCAGAGCAGAATTGGCCTCTGTGAATCTCAGCTCAGCACAATAGAACAGTTTGGAAATAAATGCCTGCAAATAAGCCGGCGCTCCAAAGTCTGCGGGGCCTGTTTTGTGTGGAGTCACTGTGTGCTGATGCAGATATATCACCGTGTTTGTGGCCTTTCTTACGCAACCAAAAGGAGCCTGCAATGGCTGTGCTTTATCATATATAACGTACTACACTCTGAGATGATGTTGTTTTATACGACTATCCTGGAGCCATCTGTGTGGGAGGCAAAAGTAAATGGGAGAACTTTAAATTTGATCGATTTGTTTATGTGGAAATTGTTCTTGGATTTAATACAAAACAGAGAGCAGAAGTATTGAGTCTGTGATGTCTTCGTAGATTTTTGAAACGGCACGGCCTTATGTTCTGTTGGAAATTAAAGATGCACTAAAGAAAAATTCTCAATCAAGTCGTCCTGCAGGAGAAGAGGCACCTCGTCTCTGCTAACGGACAAGCTTGGAGCAGAAAGTCCTCTGAGCTTGTGACAAATCAAAATATGCAAATGAAAAACAAAATGTTCTCCAAACTGCAGCAGCCAAATGAAAAAAAAAAGATGTCCAAGGGAAACTAAATTTGCCAACACTAAACTAAACCTGCAGCCAGAACATTTTACATTGACATAGTGCCTAGTTTACTAATTTACTAATTTACCAATTTATTAATTTGATCCCTGAAAACGGGCACCATCAGGCAGGGTTCATGATTATACTCTACAGTGTGTCCTTGCTTGATTTATGTTGTGTACCCAGCTTCGACATGTGGGTCTGGCTGCAGTTCATGCTGCAAAATAACAACACCAAGAGTGTGTCTCCAAACTTTACTCTGAGAATCAGGTCTGTCTGAATGTGGCCTTTCACTTGCACAAATTCAGCACGCATTTCAAGATTGTACGTGTCAGATATGTTCACACAAGTGGGAAATAATTTGGATAATTTAGGTGAGGGATGCAGAGCGAGGAGGAGGACTCATCCATGATGATGACTGTTTCTGCGCTGATATCAGCACAAACCTCAAAGTCTCAGAATTAACAAACCGTGATGGAAGCGGAGATCAGCTGACTCCAGTCAACCAAGCAGCACGTGTGTGTGAAAAAGGACCAAAAGTTACAGATGGAGGCGACGAGCCTTCATTGCCTCCACTGAAAATAGGGCGAAAATTAGTCCGCCTGGATGTGATGTTTCCATCACTGCTGATCAGAGCTGGAGACGATAAATTCCTGTGACAACTGCAGAGTCATTTGACCTGTGAGTGAGTGCTGATTGTACCTTTTCCCACAAAAGATACCAGATGTTAGTGGGTGTTAGTGGATTTTTGTCCAGTGAAAAAGAGGCTAAAGTGAAGTGAAGCCATGTTGAAGTACAGCTGCATTTCCACCAAACACTTCTGGTAAAGTACCCTTGAAACCCAGATCTGTTTTTAGTTTCCACCACAGACAACACTAATGTGGGCTCTCTCTCTCTCTCTCACTCATATAGCCACATATTTCGTGTTCTTTCCTCTCAGTGTGAGGCTCTTTATCACGCCAAGGAGACGAGCTTTGTTTGAGAAAAGGCTGCAGGCAGGAAGACAAAATACTGCTGAAAAAATAACAGCAAAGTTTGGGAAATCCTCCATGAGAGTGCAGACGACAAGATGACTCGTCGCTCCGATTCTCTCTGACAAGTCACTGGTCTGTAGTGTTTTAAATCCACCTTTTAGTATCAGATCAACTCGCTTTGAACTTCAACAGAGTAGTGATGAAAAAAACGGGGCAGACTGGTGTAGTTCTATTGGTACCGTCCACGATTATCAGTGGAAACACAAAAATAATCACTCACCATGAACTGAACTCAGCTGCTTGGTGGAAAGGTGGCTTCTTTGTGTCTGACTGTGTTTGTGTGTCTCTGACAGCTTGAAATAGTGTCCATGAACACTGCAGGGACGGACGCCATATGCTGCTTCCTCTTATGATCTTTTCATAATGAGACATGGACAGCCTTTGAAGAAAATGGGGGCCTATAACCTCCACCTGCTCTTCACACACAGAGACACACTCTCCTTACCTTCTGGTATCTTTACTTTCCTCCCCTCTCATTCCTGAGCAAAATGAACAAAAGGCCTCTTACAGCAGAAATGAAACATGCTCACTGTTAATCCTCTCTTCTTGCGAGCTGCTGGTTGCTCCCTTTGTTTCTCTCAAAAGCCATTTCCTCTACATGAACTCTGGACAATGTCTGGACCTGATTCTCCAGATTGCCCGTTGAGCACACAACAGATTTTGTGTTGCAGATTCATGTTCATCAACTAGAAATTTTTTGTTTGGGTTTTGGCAAGCGGTGGCGCCTGGGTAGAGCGTGCAGGTGGAGGAGGATCCGTAATGATGACTGTTTTTGCATCCACAATATCAAAGAAAAAGTGAAAAGCAGTATACAGGCAAGCAGAAAAGAGTATGAAGCAGCTTCATCAGATGTTACACAGTTTGTATCAGGGAGCTGGCACAGTAAAGTCTGTTAATGTGATTCAGACATTTGCATTCACACACACAGCTCCTCCAGGTGATGTCAAGATAAGCTCAAGGTTATAGTGCATTCAGAAGGACTAAGTACTTGTACTATATCTGACTGATCCAGCAGGAGGACCCACACAAGAAAATATCACAACAATCGTGACCACCGCTTCTGTGTTTAAGTCATATCCTGCTTTTCAAACAACAGCATTTGTTTTCGCTGTGAATCATATCATTTTAAAGTGAATATCTCTGGGATTCAGACTGTTGGTCAGACAGAACAAGTCACCTTCGGCTCTGGAAAGCAAGATGGCGGCATAGGGAAAGGGCAACATGCATCCTTACCCTCTGAGTTAATTTTAGGTTTTATTTAGAACATTTGAAAATATCTTTATGTTGCTTGGCTAGTTTTATGTTACTAACATTTATCTTATAATTATTGTTCTGTCTTTTATTACTTAACTTACCTACTTTAACTTACTCTGAAATGGAGCTTCCCAGCAAAAGTTTTTCACACGATTGCACTTGTATAATCACTGTGACAATAAACATCTTGACTCTTGGATCTTGAATCTTGGTAAATTATGATTGGTTTTAGCTGTTTGTTTGTTTTTTTTTAATTAATTTATTTGGTTAATTGTTCAATCATTTATAACTTAAATACATTTAAGAGAGAATTTAGGATCAAAATCCCACAATTTGACTGC
Organism: Lutjanus campechanus; assembly: GCA_027495735.1. Taxonomy (NCBI): domain Eukaryota; kingdom Metazoa; phylum Chordata; class Actinopteri; order Lutjaniformes; family Lutjanidae; genus Lutjanus; species Lutjanus campechanus. The sequence continues at coordinate 3,440 of JAJHUR010102799.1, forward strand.
TGCTGTGACCCTTGTTTACAAAACCACCAATCAGAATATGAAGTGAAATCATTCAGACTACACTCCCAAGCAAGTGTGATGCTACTGGTGAAAAAACATTCACCTCTATACCCACGTTTCCACCCAAAGTACCCGGAACTTTTAGTCCCAGGAGCTACTTTTCATTGAACTAAAAGGTTCCTTCCCACAAAGCTCAGGCAAATTTGTTCCCCTGACCTGAAAAATCAGCAGCCATTTTTACATGTTATTTTTGCACATGACTGTAGAACAACCACGATGTCATATAAAACAGCATTAGCATTGGCGTTAGAAGGTAGCTAATGTTAGCGTTCGTCCTCACCATAAATGTATAAATGCCTATAAATAAAAATGCTGCGAGTGCTCGGCCAATCAGAAATGTTCAGCGCTGTTTTTCTCTACTTTTGGAAAGTAACCACCCCCCCAACCCCTGCCCCTGAGCAGAGACATCTGGGAGGGTAAAATAATGTCCCCAGAACTTAATTTAGACCCTAGTCCCTGCAGTGGAAACACACTGACATCCTCCAAAGGTTCCTCGTCCCTGGGGGAAACTTCTGTGGTGGAAACGCAGCTTTTCACTCTCCTCCTATTTTTAGTTTTTTTCTTTAATGCACAGCAGTCTTGGCATCATGACCAAAGCTTGTTTACACCGTGGCACTACGTTCACCAGGCTCTCATCAAACATCAGTCGTGACCCGTAACGGAATATTTTCTGTTTCAGCAGCCAAACAACCGAGCTAGTGTTTACAGTTTGGAAGAAACTTTCCACCCTTGCTCCTCGTCTTGTTCCTCTCTGTAGATCCTCCTCTCTAATCTCTCTCTGTCACTGTGTTGTTGTTTTTCTGCTTCCTCACACACACACATACACACACACACACACACCTCGTCCATCTGTCATCTTCTCATGTCCCTCTCCCACGCTGTGTGAGAACACACACACACTCACACACACTCATGCGTTGATGCACAGAAGCGATGTAGCGCAGCTCTAAATAAAATGCTGACTCACCATCTATTATTGATGGAGGCAGAACTGCAAATATCTGTGACATGAATTTTAGTTTCAGTCCACGCTGTTGATGTCCTTGTTGTTTCCTCCACCTCTCCTCCATCCCTTCTTCCCACAGAGGGAGCGGAGGGGCAGATGAGTGCCGAGGAGGAGGAGGCCCGGAGGATAGCTGAGATGGGGAAGCCCATCCTGGGAGAGCACAGCCGCCTGGAGGTGGTCATCGAGGAGTCATACGAGTTCAAGGTGCAACATCCATTTATTTATTGTCCTAACACATGGAAGAACAGCGCCATCTTTGAGTTTCATGCTGTAAAAAGACATTTGCAGCTGCACCTTCGAATGGCTGCCAATAAATGTGATGATGACTTATTGATGGCCAGTGGCAGCTTTAAAGTTTATTACTCAACCAGATCTTTTTATTGCATTTGACGGTAATAAAAAGGAAAGACCTGGAGAGGAAGGAAGGTTACGCAAGAGATAAAATCGTCATTTTGTGAAGCAGCAGTCCAATAACAGAGCAGCAGAGCTGTGGAAAAGACGTCCGAACATCCAAAATGTCAGACCTTATGTAATTCCAAGCATGTCCAAATAATATTTGAACATTTCTCCTCTAAAGCCAAAAAGCAGAGCAGGAAGGTACACACTTGTGGTCCTGCACTGTAGACAGAAACACTCAGGGGAGGCTGATTTTATAGACAAATAGGATTGAATGTGCTCTTCTGGATGTGTTATATAAACCACCTTTACACTCTCTCTCACCCAAGTGATCCTGGATCCTAACCCTCTCGGCGGGCAGGTCTAATACGGGTCTGAATTATTGAAAATGCACGAGCCGCCCTCGATACAGCAGCTAGCTGGAGGCATGCAGAATTCAAAAGTGCTGCTGCGTCTGCCTCTCAGCCTTCCACTGCAGTCCCCTGTGCACCGAGAGCAAATTGCTCTTAAGAAAATGAAAAACGACGGATTCTTCATTAAGGAAACGTTCCAGTTCCCTCGTGTGTGGTTGGCTTTAAGTGAACTAAAATCATACGCAGTTTTAAGTAGTGTATCATTTTGATTCACACCTCTGACGTCGTGTGAAATTTAGCATAAATGATTTAAATATAAACACCACTGTGACTCCTTTAGACATCAGTACTCATGTATGTAATTGAAGCAGTGGTTGTTTTACAAGATTTAAAAGCCCAGAAAGCATAAAATTCACTCAAACACACAGTAAATAACACCAGAGCCTCATTTATCTTTTGTCACAATAAGCAGGAAGAGCTTGTTGCCGCTTCAGCAGCCTCTCATTAAAGTAACGTTCAATATGGGTGAAACTGCATCAGCTAGTCCGTGCTTTTTTACACTTTCCCTAAATAACATACAAATTAACCCCTAACCCCAACATTCAGACAAGAAGCCTCATGCCTAACTGTAACTTCACAGAGGTTTTTTTCTTGTGATCATAGATTTATGACTCAACCTGACTATTGATAAATGCGAAAATCATAATGTTATACTTGAAATATATACAACTAAATAGTGTTAAAACATATTGATATTTAGAAGGATTAAATTATTCCCAACAGCAGAAATCTACTCAGATGTGGAGGCTGTATACTGATATCAGTGTAGGTTAATATGCTGCATCAATGGAGGCCAAAACATGCAGACTATCAGTTTCCATGTACATGTAAGTGTGAGACCAAATATACAAATTATATACAAACATGAATAATATTTGATATGCCTTCTTCTGAAGTGTGCACCGCTACGTCCTGCAAAACGTCCATCCAGAGGAAATACCAAATTTTTAGGTCCTCCTCACTTGACTGTTTATAAACATGGACGACATAACAACCCCACAAAAGTGAAGCCAAAATATCTAAAATGCCCCCTGGTGGCTGGCTGCAGTATAGGTCATAAACCCCGCCCCCTCAATGTTAGCAGATAGGACATGGGCAGAAAAAAACATTGTAAAAAGTACACAAGTACACATCAATTTAAGTTTTCCTAAATATGGAAACTGAACACTGATGTTTGTTCAAGTGTTTGTTTTTCTGATGAGTTTGGTTTTAATTTGTGATTCGATGATACAAAAAGGGGCATTTCACGTCATGACTGACAGCTGAGCCCTGTTCATGATTGAGCAGGACCTTGATCCCCTGATCGCTAGTCCACAGACTGGTTTCACATGACGTCCATCATTATATAAAATCAGTGGTGTGGCTGCTCTACCCCTACATGACCTCTTGTGCCCCTTTACATATTCCCTAAATTCCCCGTTTTTCAGGCATTAAAAACCAACATAAGTTTGGATTTAATTAATTACAGAAGACAGAGTACAGAAAGAACAAAATCTCAAAACAAACAGATAAATGAGGACCCGTCGTCCCATCATCGCTCAAAACACAGTCCACTAAAACTCAATATTCTTGTTCTCTATTTGATTACAGAGTCAGTTGACCTCTGTGTATAATTGGTCCTGTCTGTTATGATTTGTGGTTAGTGAGGACCAACTCAGGGAATAATGTGATTCAGTATGATTGGCATTTTGATGTAGTACACAGATGATCAATGTGAGTGCACTCAGAAGCTCTGTTTGCTGTGTGCACAAATAAAACACTCCAATACAAAGGCAGGTTTATTGTTCAGAACCGGCGGATAAGAAATCAGATCCTCTGCAAATAAAACAGAAAGTCAGCGCGGCTGCACAGAGCAGGTGTAACACGCGGTGGTTGTGGTTTATTAACTCAACCTGTGAGTTTCTTCTATTGTTTAGTCTCTGGTGATGTTGTCAGCTGTCTGCAATCTCCAGTTTCCACAGTAGTTTATGTCTTGATAGCAAATAGTCCATCACATAACCCTCTGAACAGATTAAACAAATTAGATATAACTTGTTAATCAGTGAGTTTCCCCCTTTTTCCAGTCTTTATGCTAAGCGAAGCTAACTCCTCATTCTCATCCTCGTTGTTTACTCTCCACCAGAAAGTGGAAAGATAAGCATAATTTCCCCTCAGGTCAAAATCGAAACAGCAGGCATCGAAATATACCAACATTTTCTCCTACATTTCCCATAATGCAAATCAATAACAGCTTTCATTAGATCCTAACCACGTGGTAAACTCCCACACTCTCTGTTAAAGATTTCTGTTCTCCGAGCCAAAGTGTATTTTCTCAGGACTTTAGAGAGCTCCTTCCAGATCCAGTAAGAGAAGTGCTTCTCATGACAAATTCATGAGGCTGTTTAAAGCTACTACAAGAGGTTTTTAACTGCTTATGAAACAGTCTCAGTTTAATACTGACGCCTCTATATGACCTACAAAAGTTAATGAGACCATCAGAGAAAAGAAAGTAGTTATTTTTAATGTCTGCCACTTTGTCGGATTCTCCTTAAAATCAGATTGAGCGAGTCTGTGTTTACATTTTCCAAGGCAAGATTATGTTAAGTTAAAAAGAAGCAGGAAGAGATTTTTATTTCTAGAATTGTATTTTTGACAATTACATTTTGTTGTTATTACGATGGAAACACGGCTTTTGTTTATGAAATAAAAAGGCTCCTTGTAGTAGCTTTAAAAAATAATAACAATGATAAGAATAGAAGAAGAAGCGAATTTATACAGAACTTTTATAAACAATATTACAAGGGGCTTTAAAACATTTCAGGACTGCAGTGAGACAAATAAAATTATATCATTATTAAAACAACAATAAAACAGCTTTTGTGTCATTTTAGCATCTTTAAACTTCAACCTCAGATTTTCTTTCTTCAGTTTTCTAATTCTGAATGTTTCTTTTTAACAAAAAGATGGAAGTGCATGATTCCTTCAAGTGAAACTGGACTAATGATGTTTCAGACATGTTGTGTGATGAACAGACGCAGCCCCCTCTCCAACTCTAGGCTCCGCCCCAGAACAGCTGACAGACTCATTCTCACCTGACGCACCGCTCACGTGGGTGCTCGAGTGCTCAGGATCTGTCTGTATATCTGTCCAGTCAATTATGCAAATACTGCTTTTTGAATACAGAGATATTGTATGCATATATGTTGGATACCAGTACTGGTATGTTGTGGTCAGTGTCTGTGTAAATACTGCCCTCTCATGACTGGCTTCTGCTGGTTTGGTGTTGCTTGTTATAATTTGTATCAGAGCTGTGAAACAGTCCTTTGCGGTTTCCTACATCGCTGCAATTACTAAAGCAAGCGCAGTGAAAGGTTTTGTGACAGTCATCAGCTTGGTGATACTGTATTCACTTAATTTGGACAGCCGCGGGGCAAAACATAAATCGTCTCCTGTGCGTGCCCTGACTCTGTCACCTGTCCTCAGCTCTAATTGGCTGCTAATGAAGTGTGCTGTGCTTCTGATTGGCAGAGCACCGTTGACAAGCTCATTAAGAAGACCAACCTGGCGCTGGTGATCGGCACGCACTCCTGGAGGGAACAGTTTGTGGAGGCGGTCACAGTCAGCGCAGGTGAGTTCTGTGTGTGTGTGTAAGTAGATATATGACTGGAGAAAACAAACAGCCGTCATGAGGAAACTTTCAGACTCTCTAAACAGCTGCTGTTTGTGTGTTCGTACCAGTTGACTACTTGAAGTTTATCATTTAGTGTTTCCATCTGTAAAAGTTTCATCACTCTGTAAACCAACACTCCAAGTTCGCTCAACATGCTTTTAAATAGTGTCTTTAAAAGTTACATCAGTTTGTTTTCTCATGTTTGTTTGTTTCTTTCAGTTTCCAACTGTTTAAGCTAACTCTCTAATTAGTGTTTTATTGTAAGTAACATTTCAAAACGTGAGAGCAAGATGATAACATGTCTCTGACGAGCGGTAACCCCCATCATGCTGCAGTTCCTCCAATGACCACTAAAGGTCGCCTCCAAAGGAAAGTCAATCCCCATAGTTTCCCATATTAAAATATCCAACTTTGCAGCAGAAATAAACAAATACAGTTGACGTATTTCACCATCCAACCAGTGTTTACTGAGATGTAAGCTAGCTTTAGCCTCAGTCTGTTAGCATTAACATTATACCATGTGCACAGCTGTCAGGTAACTTTACATTTACACTTTCACCGGGTTCTTGTTCTAAAACGTGTCAGATGGGAACATTAACATGTCAGCTGGAGGCAGACTTTTAGCCGATTCAAAAATCTGCCGTCAGCTAGGATTGAGAATCTGCTTTTGTTTACGTCGCTAAGAATTCAAAGGCCTCGTCTTTCAACAATTACTCCCAATTTGGATGTTAATTCAGCCACCGTTATCGGTGCAGTGCGAGAATGGAAAGTTTGGCAGGCTTAACAACAGTAACTAAGGAGGGCGGGGCTTAGCAAAGGGTCAATTTGCAACCCTATTGAAAGCCTTAACTGAATATATTTTAAGCAGGTCACCCGCGTACAGATGTCATGTAGAGGGAAATTAGTGAGAGACCAAAGCCATTGTTTATACCAGGCTGTAAATATGTTTATTTCTGCTGTTAAACTGGGTATTTTAATATGGAGCTCTGTGGGGAGTAACTCACCTTTTAGAAGCAGCCACAGGTGGCCACGTGGAAAACTACAGTTTTCAGCACTCCCACGGTGCCTTTATTTTATTGCCTCGGAGGTTGCTGCTTGAGTGTGACACACAATTAACTTGCAAGATTGTTGTTATTGCACTATATGATCTCATTTATATGGAAGTTGATTAGCATTCCTGACTAGTCCCCACCTGAAGTCCAGACCAGTATTGAACCAGGTCTCTGCAGTCTCCTGGCAGCACTCACAGAAAGTCAGATCTCCCAATTAAAATACTAAATGTTTGCCAGCCTGATAACTTTCTTAAAGTTTTGTAAGGTGGGAGCATGGAGTTAATTAAGACTGATACCAGTTTCCAGTAAGTCTCTGAGCTCCCTTTTCTCAGGCTTGCTTTTCCTCTCAGGGGTCACAGTCGCCTGTAGTTAAACAGCTGGAGGAACAGTTTGGAGCTGGAGTGGGGTTTTTTTGCTCAGCAGGTCTCTGGCAGTTCTGACACTGCTGCCAGCTGTAATAGAGTTTCCTGTCTATGTT
>JAJHUR010102811.1:1110-14639 GCA_027495735.1 Lutjanus campechanus
GCCCACACATGACCACATGTGAAGCGTATCTTACTTAACACAAAGTACCTGTGTGTACTTGATGTGGATGCCATAAATAAAAAACCCTTTGAGAGCATGTTTGTGTGAATTAAGCTTTGGGTTTTTTTGCTTCATGTTGATTTTCATAGCCTTTTGTTTAGTTTCCTACACAGAAATAAAACAGAAAGCATAAAAATCTAAATCCAGAGTAATTTTGATGCTAATATGTCGTATCAAAATGCTACCTACGGTCTAATTATAGACCTTAAGTCTCATTTAAATGCGGAAGAAAAATGTCTACGCATACCATATGAGCTATCTTCAGTGCGTCAAGGCCTTCAAAAATCCATCTATTGAACAAGCTTTCATATTCATCCTAGAGGTGTGTTTGAACTGCGTATAAACCCTAAGAGCTATTATAAAATGTATGAAAAAAGACCCTCCTGCAGACATAATGTCCACACACATAATGGTGGCCAGCGCCTGCACTCTTTTTAATCAGCAAAGACAAAATTTTGGGGGGGGTAGTAGGTTGGTTTTTTTGTGTGTGTTTGAAGAAATGAGAGTTCCTGTAAGGATACATGTTTCGATTAAACTTTACTGTACAATACATTAAAAAAAGAGATTGTTTGATGTGGAAAGTTTCAAATTAAAGAAGCCCTATTAACAACTTTTCCACAAGATTTACAGTTGATGAATGAAAGTTTTAAATCTTAAATAAAGTCCATGATATTTAAAGGTACAGTACGCAGGATTTGTCAGTTTCTGTTTGTAAACACACCTGATAGATAGTTGATTGTTGAATTTCCCAGCTCATTAAAGACGCGTTGGATAGGTAAAATGTCCCAAACACAGAAAAATAATGAGGAAATAAGAGTGTACAGACAGAGTGCATGGTTCCAGATACAGACAACACCACATACATTTTAAATCCAGATGTAAAACTAAGCAGAGCTCTTTTGCGCAATCAGTAAATCCATGTTTATTTATGTAAACTGAAGTTAAATCATATTTTGCTTACCCAAATTTAAATAAATAAATAAGAATGCTGTCAGGACATAGTAAGTATATACGTATGTTTATGAGTTAGCTAAAAAGCTAACAAAAAGTTACACTGCAGCTAGCTATGAATTTAACAAAATGTTACACTTTTTATTAGCTAGCTAAAAATGTTAAAAAAAACATTACATTGTTTGTTTGGATATTTGATTGTTGAGTCTCTCCCAGGTCATAAATAAATATGTTTATTGATTTAAACTGCAATTGAATACAGTTTAATCAATATGGAGATTCTTGCTTACCCAAATTAAGATATATGAATAGAGAGATTATTTAATAAATGAATGAATGAATACATTAAATTAAATTATTATAAATAATAAATTAAATGATTATATTATTATTTGTAGATGCACCTGAGAGACAGTTGACTGTTCTGTCTAATTACCAGGTCATCAAGTGTTGCAAACGCAACAAAATAATGAGAGAATAAGAAAATACAGACAGAGGGCAGGGCTGCAGGGTTGTTATCATGGGACATAAGTGATGGTTTAAAGAGATTATTTTGATATGAGTCTATTCACTGATTTCTTGTTGTGCATGATATGCCTTTAAAAGCAAATTAAGTAGCAAAATGAGAAACATTCATGACTTTTTAATCTGATTGAACAGACTGTTGAGTTCTTCACACATTCTGAAGACGTTTTAAGGCAGAATGTTTAAAGATACTTTGGGATTTTTGGCAATTTCCCTGTAAAACAATCTTTAATCCCTCAGAGTAATAACAGCTTGGTTTATCTGCATCGCAAGCTAACATTTGCCTCCGAGCCCATTTGCTGAATGTTTCAGAGCGCTTCATCCAAAAAACAGAAAAAAACTTTGTGTTTAAAGATATACACCTCCTTATGGCGCCTAACAGCACATTCAAATCCCCAGCTTTCCTCCGGCTCGCTGTTGATATCTTGAAACTCACAACATCAACACTGAGCGAGAAGGAATTTTGAGAATTTATTGGTGTTACTGGTGGTCATAATAACAAAGTGCATGTTTACTCACCTACTGACTGGTGAGTGAATTCATTATGAAAGACAGGTTTATTGTGGACTTTAACAGTTAAGCCTATTGTATGAGAACTATGAGACAAATGTACAATATGTTGTCAAAGTGCCCAGAGTGACAAAGATCTGTAATCTGAAGATAACATCTGTCAGTCAGCCTGCCACACCTGCATGTTTGAAAGTTTCATAATGAATAATGGCTGTTAAATGAACCCTAAAACTCTCGTGGTACCAAAGAGAACACAATCTCTCTGAAATTAAATGCAGGTTTGGTGTGTAATAATGATGTAATTTACAATGATATAACTCTTTATATGCCACTTCAGCCTTTAGGATTATAATTAACAGAATGTAAACTAAATACACATGCGTACCCTGAAGCTAAGTGTTATTCATTTTAAAAATTGTAAATGTGTGTATTTCTATTAGTGCGACTCTGTGTATTTCTATTTATTCAATAATTAACAGCCTCTATTAATTACTTTTATTGGCAAAATAAGTTATTCAACAGACACGTTCACATTTAACTGGAGTGTTGAGCAGCAGCAGTGAAGTTACTGAACAACAACAAATAAAGCATTAAGGCTGAGTTGTACCAACAAAGATTGTTTTTATAATTATAATTAATACAGATTAAACTTCAATTAAATTTCAATTCAAATCTTTTTTTTAAATCTCAGTTCAGATTTTACACTAAACTGAGATTAAATCTAATGTGGTAAAGCTTTAAACTTTAACTTTCATATAAAATAGCCATCATGAGTGGGTAAACTAGTTCTAGTTCTCTATGTTCACAAGTTTGGTAGCCCTGCCTCTTCCGCTATGAAGACAAGATGGCGACCGCTGAGGGCAAGAAGTGTCCAGCGTTCAACACTCAACTTTTTGGCCATTTTGATTACATCTTGACACTTGCAGTGCACTTTGTTTTGCTGTTAATATCAATATGAACACACTTGTGCACTCAAAACAGAAAGTGTCAGTACCACGAACTGAGACACAGCAAATGTTACATTTTGTTAACTTTTTAGCTACCTAGCAAACAGTCGCTTTATTGACTCTTTAGCTAGCTAACAACCTTTTAGCTAGCTAACATTCATTTACATTTGTGTAAGCAAGCACCTCATACTGAGTAGTCAAATCACATTTTCTGTGTATAGCCCAAAATCACAATTTAGGTTGGTTTTTTTTTACAATCTGCACAGTATACAACACCCTCTGACCTTAGACCCTCGATTAAGGCAAAGAAAAACTCCCTCCTTAAACTGTTTCAACAGGGAAAAACAGAGGGAACTTTGAGAAGACATACAGAGGAGGGATCCCTCTCTCAGGATGGACACACATGCAATAGATGTTGTATGTACAGCGCATATCAACAAAGACATTAAATACAAATTCTATTTAGGTACACATTTTACCAAAAGACAGATTTGCTGAAAAAAAAACAAAAGAGTAAGGACCATGTGATTAAAACACATCATCAAATTGCTCAAATGATCTGCTTGTTGTGGAGCATCTGAGCACAGACTTAGGTGGGCCTGCCTGCGGGGGTGGTCTTTAAGACGGTTTTAGGACTGATGAAAACAGGCCCCGTGTTAATTAATACTGGCAGGCCACTGTTCCTCCTGGCAGTGTGCAGGCAGACATTCTGGCCTGCCCTCAGTGACGCCTGGTCAAAAATAGGGCACCACACAGCACAGTAATGATCACAATGGTGACATCATCTTTGCCTTCAATGTGCTCTCCCCTCAGTGCTCTTCTGAACAAAGAGCAGCAGGCATGCAGGGAGGGAGGCAGATGTCACTTTGTGTCTGGGGAACATTAAGACCAACAAATGTTCTTTGAATCCTTGGAAAAGCCTTTTAGTGGTCGTGTGGGGTAAAACACTGCTCTGCTAAAAGTCACTAATTGAAAAATGGGCTCAGTCTCCTCACGATTTTTTTTTTCATTATGTGTGAAACACATGTGAATTAAAATAAAACATGTATGGATTTGTATTCGCTGATTGCAACAGAGAAAACCTTTGGTGAGAGAAGAACGGCCGCAAATAACTCGGAAGCATTTTCGATGGTGCCCCTCAAACATGTGACCCAAAGTGTTAACACATGTGGCTTTTTTTTTTTTTTAACCATTGTTACTGATGACTTTAGATCAGTCAGTGTGTTTGAAGCAGACTGATACACACTTTCATCATCAAATGGACAAAAACTCCCTAAGAACACAATTACTGATACATTTTCTGTCTATGAGATCATCACCAACAAAGATATTACACTGTTAACAGACAACTTAACTCCATACAGCACAAATTCCAGAGTAGTAACTAAGTACAAATACTGTACTTAATTAGATTTTTCAGGAATCTGTACTTAAGTATTTATTTTTCTGACAACTCTTTATTTTTATTCCCTACATTTTAACACAAATATTTGTACTTTCTACTCTTTACATTTTCAAAACAGGCTTGTTACCTTAGTCTTGATGCATTTAAGGAGAATGATTGATTATGTTTTGTTTTATTTTACCTTCCCAACATCAAGACTGATTTTGACATTAAATGGATGGGACAATAAGACAAAAAAAATATTATTTTGGGGGTGCATACCAAGCACAACAGACATAACAAAACAGAAAAGACTTATCAAGATGAAGAACAACGTGAAAGACATAAGAAGACAAAAACAATGTTAACGATGTAAAGAGACAAAATCAATGTAAAAAGAAGTAACAGGATGAAATATGACACAAAAGATGTAACAAGGCAAAAAAGACGCAACAGGACAAAAAATGAGACATAAGATGTAACAAGATGAAAAACTAACAATATGAAAAAGAGAAAAACCCCACTAAAACTATGGAAAAGTAAGAACAGAAACAGCTGGTGGAAATGTCCTACAGAGGGTAACTTTTTACTTCTTTACCTTGAGTACACTTCAGAGGCTTTACTTTTTCACTTTTACTCAAGTAAAGAAGTTGAATCAGTACTTCTACTTCTTTTTTTACACCTACTTGAGTACAGAATGTGTGTACTTTGACCACCTCTGCATACAACTAAACTCCATACAACACAAATCTTTGGCCACATTTAGCCTGTGGTCTGTTGTTTGACACAATTTCTAAATGTTAAAAAAGCAACACAACATAGGGAATTCCCCAGGGATGACAACTTACACTGTTCGCTTAGTGAGTTCACTCAACTCTGCTGCATTGCGTGTTTGTTTCCATGACTGTTCTGTTTGATTTACGCTGGAAATAACTCACAACCTTCGTCTGGACGTTCCTTCCTAGAGGTTTCTCAGAAGGCATGGACTCTTGCTCTCTCTGCGCCCTTTAAGACACTGAGCTTGTATTGTAGTTCTCCTATAAACCAGCCTTTTGTGGTATTCATGTGTCTCCACAAACAGAGAAACAGAGGGAGAGGGAGGAAGGGAGACAGAGGGAGGGAGAGAGGAAACAGATTCTCAAGACCTGGACAAGCCGTGGGAAAAGAGGGGTCTTGTAGAGGAAAAGCAGAAATGTCTCAGGACATTCCTTTGTGATTACACAGTGCTGGACAAATCCAGACATTCTTGCAGTTATTCTGTGTCTTAGGACTTGAGTTAAAGTCAATTTCATCAGTGTGAGTGTAAACAGCCAAATATATATATCCTTAAAGCTGTTGTGACAGTTATATTTTGTGATTTTTAAGCCATTTGCTTTGGATAACAGTCCCAACCTGAGGGGAAAGCCACCACCAATTTGCACTAATTAAGCTGTTTTATTCTGCACATCAGGAAACTTTGATTTTGCACCATGCCATGATGTAGGGGAGAGCGGGGCATCCAGTCACGCTGGTTAAATCTCCAACACCAGAGAGTGCTATCATACATAAATGAAAACAACTGCATGTAATCTGTAATCTGAGGTGAGTTTTTTAAAATATTCTTTTTGCTGCACAGTACCACATGACCATACCATTTATAACTCTATATTAAAGTGACAAGCAACAATCAAAATATTATACGATGTGTATTTGTGTACAAGAAATGAAAGCAAAAAGTGTGACAAGATGCCCCGCTCTCCCCTACAGCTGGGGAAAAAACAAGAAAAGAACAACAGCTCAAACAGACAGGTAGGTATGCGTCTCATATCCACACCACATAAATAAGAGGATTCAAGTAAGAGGAGGGCATTGTGCGCAAATCTCAGGTTACATGCCCATGATCTTAAGCTGCCCCCAGTGGAAAAAAAAAAACATGTTCCTCCCTTGTCACAGCCAGCATGAATGAGAAACAGCTCGCAGGAATGCTCCATTATCATCCTATCAGCAGCACTGGGGGAGGAGAGCTTGTAGTCTCTTTTCACGTAGCAGAATCATGTGTCTGAAGGAGGAAGGAGGAGGAAGAGAGGGAGCAGAGGCGAGTGGCATTGGCCTACAGACCCGCAATTGGGCTGAGCATCCTCCTCCCCAACTCACCAGACCTTGCACTTCCTCATTTGTCTAGGTCAGGCGTCCTTTTTGTCAGCAATTAATCTGCAGCACCGCCCTCCTATATTTATCCCTTTCACTCTCCGTTTCTCCTTCACCTCTTGTTCTGCCGGCCTTGAGTAGATTTACACTTCGTTTGATCACTGTTCACCGTTGTGTACATGCGACTAATAATGGATCCCTGGGCCTTTTAAGTGCTACATTTTTTACCAAGCGTGATGAGTATCTTGTTGACCTTCACATTATTATGCATCTGCTGTGCAACAGTGCTCCCTCTCCGCTTCAGAGTGACCTTTCCGGACCCCCTGCACTCTTTACATGAATTCACAGTGTTACAGTTTTAGGTTTTAAATGATTCAGGGAAAACAAAAAAAACGCAATAACATCTGCAACATGAAAAGAAAACGAATAGAAGATATGTATTTAGACTTATCTTTGATCAATGCTTCCTGAGGTTTTACTAAATTAGATGTGAGTTAAAGTATGCAAATTAAATGAATGCTGCTAATCCAGGATTTACTGTGATGACGGGATCTACAATGCCTTTCAAAGCAATTATTCAAATCAATCTAATTAAACCTGTTGAAATTGGCTTTAATTGCCTCGCTGACTAAACAAACACTAAGTTCTGGCATGCAAATAATAGAGCAGCTCAATTGCTTCTTTCAAGGATGTGGAAGGGAAAAATGTGAACTACAGCGCCCCCTAGTGGCTCTTACAGCCTCCCCTGGCTTTCATAATGACGTCAGCCCTGGACATTACACTGTATATACACTCTGTGTGTGTGTGTGTGTGTGTGTGTGTGTGTGTGTGTGTGTGTGTGTGTGTGTGTGTGTGTGTGTGTGTGTGCAGGCTACCTTTGTTGCCAATGACCCAGATTCTGATTATTTTCAAGAAGAGTGGGATAATCATCAACAACAACAGCAGCATGAACAAATACTACAAATGACAATTAGAGGTCAGTGGTTCCTCATTGATCCGTCTACAGTTTGTAAAGATCTTAAACCAGCGGCCATTAGATCGAATGTTTTGTGCTCATCATTAAGACCATACATTTAGATAAACACTCTAAATGCCCCCCCCCCCCCTTTTTCTTTTTAGAACAGATGGCCTTTAGTGCCTGTGCTGAGTTTGTTATATTGGTTTACAGTAAATTTTAGAATTGATTTTAAAATGTTAATGCTCATTTTTGAGGCTGTACAGTGTCCGGTGCTCCTACAGTATGAACTAGGCTAGATTCATCAGGTCACCTGGAACAGGTTGTCTGGTTATTAGCTGAGTCTCCACAAAAACAGGTGAAACTGTTTTCAGTTGTTATTCTCCAAGCTGCTGGATCATCTGACCTTATCATGTTAGGTGTGCTGCAATCTTCTTTTAAAATTAAACTGAAAACTGTGCCTTTCCATTACTATTTTATTTTATTTTACTTTTCATTTGCCAACAATTATTATTTTATCTATTTTATTTATTCAATTTATTTATTAGTGTTTTTTAAATGGTTTTAATTTGCAGTCACCACAGTTTGAGGCTGCAACCAGTCTGAATGTGTTTGCATTATTGTATTTATTTCTTATCTGCATCATGGTGTTACATGATAGGGGTATCTTCAAATGGTTTCAGAGCTATTACCTGCCGTCCTTTTTTTAATTTTATCAATCTAGATATGTAATACCACTTTAAAAATAGCAAAACTTATTTAAAAAAAACAAAAAAACAACAACAACAAAAAACACACATTTTGTTAAATATTAGAAAGAAAGAAAAATCACATGCAGCCCCATGACCAAAACTATCTCTTAATAAGCACATTAGTCATTAAAGGGACAGTTCAACACAAAATCAAAAGCACATATTTTTCCTCTGGCCTGTAGTGCTTTTTATCTGTTTAGATTGCTTTGGTCAAGCTGCTGATTTCTGGAGATATCAGCCGGAGCGATGTCTGCCTCCTCTCCAATGTAATGAAAGTAGATTGCTCTCGGCTTGTGGTGCTCAAAGCTCAGAAAAAAAAAGAACCCAATAATTTGAAAAACTCAACAGCAGTGTCTCTTTCCAGAAATCACAACCCACTCACTCAAGATAATCCACAGACCTTGTTGTGAGCAGTTTCATGTGAGAACTGTTTTCTCTGTACCAGAATACACCTGCCGACCACATAAACCTGCAGAGGACAGTCTGTAGCCACTGATCTCGTGCTGGAAAACTCTGTTGGACTTGGAAAACCAACAGTCACATATAGCCAATAAGACTCTCACCTGATATGCACAATCAGTTATTGAAATATAAAACTTGCAATGAAGATTGACCCCACATAGTCACGCACGATAACCTTCTTACAGTAACCATAACTGCTCAGCTGATAAGTGATGCTGATTATTAATATAGTTTGCTGTTCTTGCTGCCTATATGAATAAAGGGTGAGTTTACCTAAAATACTTATCCTCACATTAGTACAAGAGAATACAGACAGTTTGGCGTTTATTTACACAGGATGAGAGATACCCATCTCTGAGATTTCTCTTTTCACCCCATAAATGGATGAAAATTAATTTGTGCCGCTCAAACCGTTGAAAAATATTTTTCCTGAAACAAAGTAACTGAATAATCCACAGACCTCACTGCAAACAGTTTTCATTAAAACACTTTGTACAGAGACAGTTAACAGTGTGTTCTGTGGATGATATTATCTCTCTGATACAAATCCTTTTGTCTTCAGGACGAGCTGCTAAACTATCAGATGCGTTTTTATGTGTTCATGATTCTCATGTAAAAAGAAACATTTGTTAAGTATTTGGCATTTGCTCAGCAGTGCTGAAAAGCATGTAAGTAGCTGTAAGCAAAGTTTTTGCTTATTAATTTTGACTTGTATTTACAGTTTCTCCCTTGAGGCAGTAATTTTGAAAATGTCAGAACGCCATGATGCACGTAAGATGCATTACGTGCCCCAGTTTTGTCAAAATCTAATGAGTGGTGTTTGTGAGATATCGGTACGTGAAAGACAGATACTTGAAACCTGAATCTAAATTTAAAACACACACACACACATCAGCCTTTTAGCCAATACGTTCAATTTTAAACTGCTATGATTCAGATATAGATACAAGCACTTCAAACACAAACTTTGCTGCCTCTCTTTATGCCATGATGGCTACTTTATTCCTTCATTAATTGTATAATTGGCTACATCCTCTCTATTCTCATTTTATTTATTAAATTCACAGTAATATATTACAGAGGTTCCAGATTTCATTTATTTATTTTTTTTCACATCCATGTCTTGGCTGCTCATCACGTTGAGAACTTGACTGGTGTGAGGTTTATCAACCTCATGTGTTATAATCATAATAATCACATGTCACATCTCATTGCTGCACCACATAATAAAAATGATTAATTGGAAGGACAAATTCTACAACTTAGTAAACTTATAAGTGTTCTCGCCAACATTTTCTCAAATATCAAAACTGAAAGAGCTTAATATTCATAACCGCAGAACCCCTTTAATAATATTACATTGACATTTATTTTGTTACTGCAAGGCTGGGTTAAGAATAACACCATGTTTGGGGTTACAAAAGGTGAACTGTATCCACTACACATATATAGGGCAGCACGGGTGTGCAGTGGCTAGCACTGTCACAGTAAGAAAGCTGGGGCTT
The DNA here is from genome assembly GCA_027495735.1 of Lutjanus campechanus. NCBI lineage: Eukaryota > Metazoa > Chordata > Actinopteri > Lutjaniformes > Lutjanidae > Lutjanus > Lutjanus campechanus. The sequence goes on from JAJHUR010102811.1 coordinate 11,289, forward strand.
TGCCAGGACTTCTCTTTCTGTTTGGAGGATGCATATTCTCCCCGTGTGTGCGTGGCTTCTCTCTGGGTGCTCCGGCTTCCTCCCACACCTCAAAGACATGCAGAGGCACCTTGCACGGCAGCCTCTGCAATTAGTGTGTGAATATGACATGTAGAGTAAAAGTGCTTTGAGCAGTCAGAGAGCTAGAAAGGCGCTAAACAAATGCAGGTCCATTTATCATTTAATTGGTGACTAAACTGTGAACTAGCATAAATGTTTGTTTGTCTCCATGTGTTAGCGCTGGGATGAACTGGTTATATACTGTATATGTAAAGGATAATGTACAGTGAGCAGGTCATTATTGTGAAATAAATCCTGACAGGGTGGTGCAGGACGTTGACGTGAAGCTGAAGGGTCTTGAATCGTCCAGCTGACAGTTCATTATTGTGCTTATTAAACGACGACTTACTATAATAATAGTAATCATGTCAAATAATAATTTGACATGATTTTATAACTCTTCCAGAGTCTAATCAGAACTGCATCCATAGCAACAGTTTGCTATTTAGAAATGAGAGACCTTAAACTAACAGAATTAGCATTCATCATCGTTATTATGTTATTATTACAGGGCTTTGTTTGATTCTGATTGGTTGATTATAGCATTCTAAGGTCTGTCATTTATGTATAGCAGACTGTTCCTAACATTTTTAAATTAATATTTTGTGTCAAATTATTGATTTTTGTCAAGTACATAGCCATGTAATAAGCAGGATAAAGTGGTGTGAGCTGGGTGATTCAAGACCCTTCAGCTTCATGCCGGCCTTCACACCACCATCACCAGTAATAGTTTGCTTACTGTATATTATCCTTAACATATATAAGGCCTAATAATAACCAGTGTTGGTCAAGTTTGGTCAACATTATTAACTAGTTACAGTTGCTGGTTACTGCTTTCAAGTCGTGGACCAATAAAACACAATAAAAAACTTTTGATATTTTTGGCGCATTTATTGTCGTCCCAACAGGCCGTCAAATGAAGCATTAGTATTAGTAAAAACTGCCTATTAGTTAGCAATTCAGGCTAATCTTTAGCTAAATGATTCACATGGTTTGGTACATAAGTGCAGACTGCTGCAGTGCAGTATGAAATTATGCCACACCGTCACGTGTAATCACACATCATGTAACCTCATGGTATGCGCCCCAGTCCTGCAGCGCAGTAGAATATATAACATTCTCCATCCGGGGTGAAGGCTGGGTGCAAATAAAGCTGACTGCGCTAAGAAAGTGCAGACAAAGGTTATGCATTGTAACAGTCCAGTGAAGAGCAGAGGAAGGAGAACTCACTCACACAACCACATGACCTGATATCACAAAACAATCAGTACAGATTGAGTCACAGAAAGACGAAGACATCCCACAGATAACAGAAGGACTGATTCTAGCAGCCATTAGCTTCATAATGATATCTAAGTATTCTATTAAAGATTGTGAAAAGGAAGAAGGAAGTTTTTCTTCTAAACACGTTATAAATGTTAGAACATAGTTGCTGAAAAATTGTGAAAACACAGAACTATGTTGTACTGAATTGTGGAGTTAGTCTACGTTTTATGAGGTCTGTGTTCAGGACTTTTTGGGCCTCCCCTCCCCTCATTCTGCCTACATGATATCAGTTATAATCTGTTAAAATAAAGCAGCTCTTCAGCTACAAAATGTTGCATCCTTGTGCTACTTACTTGTACTATATCTGCTTTATCTATTAGTTACATTCCAGATTTTAAATTCCAAATTGTGTCTTTCATATCCAGCTGGATTCTGATTGATGTTTTGGACTGCTTCAGATGCAGACTTTGCCAATATCCCAAACTCACTGACAAAAATGAGCAGTGATAATGACTACAAAGCCGTGGCACATACAGGACTGTCCGCAGGGAATACTCTGGCACCTCTCATGCTCTTAATAACGCTGGCATGTTGTGTCTTTTTAAATGCCTCATCCACAGATTTTGTAAATCTTCATATGCTCTGTAGTTCCTTGTACTTGGTTTGCTTCTAATAGTTTGAAAGTCAGTAATGTTCACTGTAAAAATGTGTTTCAATTTAACTGTCAGGACACTTAAAATGTCAAGTTGACTGAATCTGAAAAGACAAGCTGAGGTAATTTTGTAATAATTTAAAACAAATAAACTTTAGTTTCAGTTGTACTTGAGAAAACATGTTCAATAAGCTGAATATATTAAGTTGAACCAACACCTCTCAAACGCTACAAACAAATTTGATTTCCTTTTACATTTTCTCAGTTGGAAAAGTCAGTTCATCATTTCACAGAAATTGGAACTTATAGCTGCTCCTGTTGAAGCTTTTTTTTTTTCCAACTTTGGTGCAAAGACAGTAGGTGAAACTGCTCCCAGTAAATTTTAGGTGTAAGGGATTCAATACTACACTTCATCATGCTTTGCAGTGTTTTCATTATTGTAAAAACAAGCAACCATAAGCAAGTTTTCAATATAAATGTTTTCTTCAAACTTTTAAAAAAAAGAAAAAAAAGAAAAAAAGAAGAGCAGTCTCTGGAGCGTTTTAATTCTCAAACAATGCAAGCTGGGAAGTCTGCTAATTAGAAATGTAATTTAATGAGTTAATTGAACTGTGCACAACATTCATTCAACTTATAATTTCAAGATAAAAGACTGCAAGTTAGAAGAACTCATGTTTATGAATTCTGAAATGAAAAGAAGAAAATAAATGCTAGAAATTTTAAGTTTAAATGACTTGAATAAACAAAAGCTGTATATTTACAGTTAAGTTTTTTTTTTGTGATCAATTGTTTATTGTTCTTTTCTATTAACAGAGGCAATCATACAGTCAAAGCCGTATTCAATTTGCAATGGCAACAGTATCTGCCTCAAAAACCTCCCCCCAACCCAAATAGTGTGCCCCAGACAGGGTGGAGCTTCTAAGTCTCCATAAATATCCCCCGGATGATTACAGAAAATGCAACAGCAACAGTAATAATAATAGTACCAACAAACAAACAAAATAACAAAAAAACAAAAAAAGAGTAGAAAAGCAAAGAAAGGAAAGGGGGAAAAAAAGGTAAAAAACAGCAACCACAAAACAATATGGAAACAAATACCTGTGGAATATTTTGCAAAAACAAAAACAAACAACTCCCTCATGTCACTCACTCAGCGCCCCCACCACCACAAGATGCTACTGTAGGGCACATATCTTTTGTAAAAGGCTTGACCAGCAGGAGACATTCTGTGTGCCTTGGCCTGGCGACATCGTGCTATAGACAGCTCTGTCTGAACAATCTCTTTGTAGACCAAGAGCCATTCCCTCACAGAGAGCACATGTGGTGTTTTCCAG